>JABXWE010011865.1:0-54284 GCA_014611495.1 Limonius californicus | reverse complement strand
GACGTTCTGTCTCTATTCTAACTTTGGGCGTTGTGGACTTTTTGGACTTTGTGGTCATATTAAGAATTGGTCGTTGTGGTCGCGATTGGCGTTCTAACCCTGTCCTAACTTTGGCCGTTGTGGGCATTTTATGTTGTGTGATCATATTCAAAATTGGGCGTTGTGATCGTGCTAGACGTTCTGTCTCTATTCTAACTTTGGGCGTTGTGGACTTTTTGGACTTTGTGGTCATATTAAGAATTGGTCGTTGTGGTCGCGTTTGGCGTTCTGTCCATGTCCTAACTTTGGCTGTTGTGGGCATTTTATGTTGTGTGATCATATTCAAAATTGGGCGTTGTGATCGTGCTAGACGTTCTGTCTCTATTCTAACTTTGGGCATTGTGGACTTTTTGGACTTTGTGGTCATATTAAGAATTGGTCGTTGTGGTCGCGCTTGGCGTCCTGACCCTGTCCTAATTTTGGCCGTTGTGGGCATTCTAGGTTTTGTGGTCATATTCAGAATGGGGCGTTTTGGTCGTGTTAGACGTTCTGTTTTATTCTAACTTTGGGCGTTGTAGATTTTTTGGGCTTTATGGTAATATTAAGAATTGGGCCTTGCGGTCGCCTTGGGTGTTGTGGCCCTCTAGTAGTTTTGAGCGTTGTATACAGAATAGAGCGTTGGATGTTATAGACTTTGGGCGAAGTGTCCAGGTCCCAAAAATCTTTACTAATACTTTCAAAATTTGATTGCTTGAATTGTTAAAATAATAATGTGTGCTGACTACTTCTACAGTATAAAGTTAGTGTTTTTAATACAAATCTCATTCTGACCATTCGCTGCTTACTTCTGATTTGCTTCAGCGGTTCTATTAAGCTCTTTCTAAATTTTAATCAAATTATCAATTAATTAACAAGTGGATAAGATGTTACCAATAGTTACTACATATTTGTATTTGCTGATAAGGAGGCTGTAAAAATTATTAATATTATTGTACTGACTTATATAATGACATTAATTTCACCAAAAAGGGAAGAAAGCTTGAACAAATATTGAATAAATCACACTTTTTTTATTATTAAGCTCCTCTTAAAAATTAATCAAATATTAAATTTGAAGCATCTTCTTAAATTTAAATAAATTGTTATTACAAGAGTTTCAAAGAACTTCCACATCCTAAAAATGTTAGATAATTAATTCGGAAATATTATTACAGAAATTATTATTGCAATCTCACGAAAATGCAGAAAATTGGTTCTATTACTGTGGAGTATTAAATAGAATTTGTTAAACGGCATCTTCTTTATGGGCAATTAACGCGAATATAAATTTAGCGTTTTCACTGCATCATATTTCATTTTGAACATTCACGACATACTTCCGGTTTGCTAGAAGGTACCGTCAAGCTCTTGTTAAATATTACTTAAATGTTCAATTAGCCGCATCTTAAATGTAGCAGGAAAAGTTTAATCGGTTATCGTGTAAAATGGATACAGGTTGGTATTTACATTTCGTATTCCTAAAACATACACATTCCATTTCAGTAGATCCCCATCTCACTTCTGATACCATACAGGAAGTTACCAATTTTGGTATTACTTTACGTTTGCATAAAACTGAAACATTAACGAAAAATTAACTCTTTAGATTTATATCTAAAGATATTTAATTAGGAATTTAGTAAGCGGACAAAACCGGAAATTCAAAAATGTTATGCAATCTAATGCATCCATGCCATTTTGGATTACGAGAACAACGAAAGAAAAGCTGATAAACCAGCCTGCCAAACGAAATTAACTGTTAATTACGAAATATTACACAACACTTATTATTTCACGGTCTGTTAAAATTACTTTTTAAAAGTTTGTTTTTTAATTTCAATTTTCTTCTTCCGCATTCTCGATCTCAAAATACAAATCACCGTTTTAATTTCACTTTTTATGGGAGCTGCTAAAAGCTTTGCCCAAGTAGTGCCAACTGTAAACGCATTTCAATGACACGCCTAAATCCCAGAATAAAACGTGGCATTGCCTAACTTATTTAGGATAAGCGACGTATCTGCATCCCCGCGGGTTTTCGCAGAAGCAGAACGATGGAAACAAACTCTGCTTCGGATATGTTTAAAACAAAGTTGGTGGTAAATTGCAGGGAGAATTCGTTGGTGAAAATAGTAAACTTCTCAATCAAATACTTCTTAAAATGCTACCCCCTAAAAGTCTAAATTATGCAGCACATCACATTTTAATATACAGGCTGATTCTAAACATGTGCGAAAAGTTTTAACCACGTATAGCTGAGGTTATTTAACCATTAAATCACCTAGTAATTTTTTAATTCGGCACCGTTACACCGTTGTTCATCGGACCAAATTTTTCACTTCTGGGTCAAATTTCATAAATAACTGTACATTTTTCTTGGCTAGATCTTAAGCTTGGACTGTTGGCTTTCCGAAACAAGGAAGTTAATCAAAATTGGACAAAAACAAAAAAGGTATTTACATTTTAGTGAATTGGTGTAAAAACAACTTCGGGGTCCTATATCTTCGACGGCGAATCACCCTGTATATTTCTACCATAAATTGATTCACATTAGTAATGGAAATATGTAGAAAAGAACATACTTTTTTCGATAGCTAGGAAATTGAAAAATTCAACGTACACATATAATTACCATAAACTAATTTAAGGATTTAACCAAAATGAACTATTTATACTTATATGGTGTAATATTTAAATTTCCCGCCATTAATAACAACTAAAAATCGCAGAATGTGCTACTCTAGAAAGCTTTGATTTACTGAGCTTACTTCCAGCATCTATTTTCCTGATTAATGTAACATCTTGAGGCATGCTTAAAGTTTATCTAGTTTTGTTGTAGTTTAGAACCAGTCAAGAGATATAAGCTACAACGCCATGTGCAATAAAGACACTCTCTCTTCTTCATAAGGAAATGAGTTGACGTCGCATTGCTATTTTACTTACCTATATTTTTATCAAGAGCGACCCATTTAAACGTGAAATTTCACGTTTTGCGAACGGTATCAAGGCCACGCAACGTACGAAAAGAAAGTTCATTTGACCCGAACAATAATTCTCTTTTAATAGAGAAAGCTGAGTAAAAACAAAAATACAATGCAATCATGTTAATTGAACTAATCGCATTGCCAGCAAATGAAGTGAGCTAAGGCAAAAGCGCAATTAGCACCATTTAAGTTTCATATCACCATTTTTTCCTGTTTGTGAAATCTTCCGCAGGTAAATATTAATACGCATAACTTTCTATTCCGAGGAGCTCGTTGCCCTGATATTTTATCATTACGTTTTCATGCTAATTTTATGGACATACGGATGCAAAATTATCAGCTCAATAAATTTAATTACCTATAAATCCATAGCAGTGGAACTCGAAACTTAGACAACAAACCACCAACCAACAAACTGGTATTAAGTCATTTTACTTCAAACTTATCAAAATATAAAGTTATACTAAAGTTATACAGAACGTTAACCGTTTTAAAACAAATTTTAAACAATTGAAATAGACTTCGTCTAGTTTATTACCAATTAAAAACAAAATCTTCTATTGTTTGTATTAACCGGCACCCTCAATCCATTGCATTGAATTCATTTATTTTAATCGAAGTTTCTTAGAAACCACTAAATCTACCGGAAAAGTTAGCTGTGTTATATAACAAAGAGTTAAGCATGAATTAAAGAAACCGGACTACGTCTCTAATCAGCAGTTAATTACCCCTAAATTTATTTCCTTATAGTAATCAATTTAATACGAAGTTATTTTAATAAATTTTGTGTAGATTTATAAGTCATTTTAAAACTAACGAAAGCATAACATAAATGCCACAGACTACGGTTATATTCAGCAAATGCCTTGTTAATTAAATTATACACTGTGAGTAGTTTATATTAATTGGACCCTAAATTTAATAAGTTTCATTACTTTGAATAACTATTTTAGTAAATTTGTGCAGAAAATAAGCAATTTTAGAACTTACTGCTAGAAGAATGAAATAGCCTTTTAGTCACAAAATGATACACCAATACATTAAATAGAGCAAGCAGTTTATATTAATTGGACACTAAATTAATTGCGTTTTACTGATTAATTTTGGTGAATTTTTGTACAAGCGTTATTTTAGTACCCCTTCATGCAGAAAGAAGTAATTTTAGAATTTACTGCTAGGAGAATGCAACAGTCCTTTGGTCAGAAAATGCCTTACTAATTAAATTGTATGCTGTGAGTAGTTTATATTAATTGGACCCTAAATTAATTGCGTTTTACTAACTAATTTTGGTGAATTTTTGTAGAAGAGTTATTTTAGTACCCCTTCATGCAGAAAATAAGCAATTTCAGAACTTACTGCTAGGAGAATGAAACAGCCTTTTAGTCACAAAATGTTATACCAATTACATTAAATAGAGCGAGAAGTTTATATTAATTAGACCCTAAATTAATTGCGTTTTACTAATTAATTTTGGTGAATTTTTGTAGAACTATTTTAGTACCTTCATGCAGAAAACAAGCGATTTTAGGGGTTACTGATAAATAAATGAAACAACTTTTGATCAGAAAATGCCTTACCAATTGTAGTGCATAGTGTTAATAGTTTATATTAAGTGGACCCTAAATTTATTGGGTGTTATTAAATTAATTGCTGCGAATCTTAGTCGAAGAACTGTTTCAGTAAATGTTTACAGAAATTAAGCCATTTTAGGACTTAGTCAACAAACAGCAGCCTTTCGGAAAAAAAATATCTTACCAATTAAATTATATACTGTCAGTAGTTTATATTTATTGGACCCTAAATTCCATCAAGTTTTATTAACTTACTTTAATGAAAATTTGTCTATTTTACTGCTTCAACATATTTCCACTCAAAGTGAAATTATTTGTACGTAATAAGTATTAAAAAAATGAAACAAGGTAGGTTACTTCCTAGTAAATATCTTAGGGTTCAAATTAGAGATTTTGAGTTTATATTAGTTGGATCCTAACTGTACTGCGTTGTACAAATAGATTTAAGTGCAATTCTTACAAAAACTGCTTCCGAAATTACACAAAAAAAGGAAAAGGTTTTCCAGTAATAAAACTATTAACTGCAAATGGTGTAAATTATCGAGATCCTAAATTCACTTTGTTGTATTATTTTATTCCTTTTTTCATACTGTTTTATCAATGAAATAAAAATTCGAGGTTGTTTATACATTTGGGACACTAAATTCACTGTGTTGTATTAATTTGTCTATTTTTACAGATTTCTTTTATCAATTAAATTAGAAGTTATTTATTTCCAATGGACCCTAAATTAAACGTATTGTGTTAATTTATCAATTTTTTCAGAATTTTTAAAAATTAACTTAGAAATTAGAAATTGTTTATATTAAATGGACCCTAAACTCACTGTGTTGTATTAATTAGTTAGTTTGCACATATTATTTATCAATTAAATTTATAAAGTTGCTTCACAGTATTCAATATGGATCCTAAATTCAAGGTCTGTTGTGTAATTAGTCATTCAGAATATTTAAAAATTAACTTATTACACCAGAAGTTGTTTATATTAAATCGACCCTAAATTAATTAGTCCGTTTGCACAAATTATTTTATCAATTAAATTAGCAGTTGTTTATATTCAATGTGGGCCCTAAATGCAATGTGTTCTGTTAATTAGTCAATTTAATCAAAATTGTTAAAAATTAAGTTATAAACTAGAAGTTGTTTATATTAAGTAGACCCTAAATGCACAGTGTTGTATTAATTGGTCCGTTATGGCAGATTTTTTAATTAATTAAATTAGAAGTTGTTTATATTCAATGGAACCTAAATTCACTGTGATGTATTAATTAGTCCGTTTTCACAGATTATTTTATCAATTAAATTAGAAGCTGTTTATATTCAATATGGACCCTAAATTCAATGTGTCGTATTAATTAGTCAGTTTTTCAGAGTCTATTAAAATTAACTTAGAAACTAGAAGTTGTTTATATTAAATGCACCGTAAATTCACTGGGTTGTATCCATTAGTCCAATTTATTTTATTATTTTATTATCAATTAAATTAGAAGTTGTTTGTATTAGTTGGACCCTAAACTTATTGCGTTGAATTAATGTACACTGTTTTCCTGTAATTGAACTGGCAATGTATTGCATTGTGCTAATTTATTTTCCTCAAAATATGCTAAAATAACTGTTTTCCTAGATTTACAATGTAACTTGTTTTATATTGGAATCATTTAAACTGACTTAAGGTTTAAGTAAATGAAACAAACTACTTTTTTCTGTCCAAAAATATCTTACGAATTGAATTATAAATAGTGTGTCATTTATATTAATTAAACTGTAAATGTATTGTGTTTAACTAATTAATATTTGTCAAAAGGAATCTTACTAATGCATAGCGAACTAAACGGCAATTAAAGTTGACTGTTCAATAAATAGGAAGCTTACGATTCTACTCCCAACATTTTCTTCCAATTACATACGTTTTGCTTGAGACCCTAAAATTCTTGTGCTATTTTAATTTATGTGGTCCTAATTTGTAAGAAATTGATTAAATAATTGTATACCAAAAGGAAACTGTTTTAAAATGACTTACCATTTTTTAAATTAATTAATGAACTAGCAGCTTTGTTTAATTCGTACCATTTTTGTCAAAACAATTCCTACAAATTGAGTTACAAATTATGAGTTGTTCATGCTAGTTGAATCCTAAATTCATTGTGTTAATACGTTTTAAAATATTTGTAAATAAACAGTTTCACTTAATTTATACAGAAAGTAAACCAACTCACTGTTAAATAAATGCGCAGTCTACGATTTTAGTCGGAACATTTCATACAAATTCCCTTACAATTTTGAGTTGGAGCCTAAATTTATTGCGTTAGATGAATTTAGTTTATCCAAATTTGTCAAAGAAACGGCTTTAGTGAATTTATAACGGATACCTACCATTTTAAATCCTTCTGAAGTATTAAGTAAACGAAACAGATTGCTGCTTGTCAGTCACACAGCTTTATTACCAAATAGTTCATAACCTGAATAAGTATTGAACAAGGGAAGAAAACTGTGTCCATGTGAAGAAGGTCAATCTCCTTGCGAAGATATTGTGTTTCTCGTTGGTTTTTAAAAGGTTGGGTTTATTGTTTGCCTTGTACAGACTTTCTTCGCCTCTCTGTTCATTGTAATATTTTCAACACCTCCTTGGGATACTCTTACAACTGTTTATTTATGTTCGGTGAGAACAGTTATGTTATGCGTTTTGAAGGAGCCCACACGCCCGAAGAATAGAATCTGATTGCATTTTTAACTCTGCCTTAATTAATTTTAAATGGCTTTCCAGTTTCTAAAAGTAAATGTTCGCAATTTACGAAGGTCCTGGTGAATCAGCAAGTCGCATGCCAAATTAGAGAAAGCGTTTTAATGAAGGAACCCCTTTCAGAACTAGACCCATCGCTTAACCCAATTCTAGATTTTATATCTAATCTACTTTCTTTTATTAAATTGCTCGGTTTGCTACCAAATCCGTTTGTAGCCTTATTTTCATCGCAATTTTTAGTTACTTTAAAGCTGTGCTTAAATTCCGCAAAGTTGCGATTATCTGTTATCTATAAGGAACTTTTATTGGCGTGGATCTCTCTCAAATATCAACAGCATCACCTTGATATCAATCTCACGGCGAAGAATCTCTTGATGAAGGGCGACTGGTAACAATTCCTTTTAACGATTTGCCCTTCACCTTTTTCCAGCTCTGCATTAATAACGGTTTAAAATTCTAACGGTGCCTGGACCACGCCAATTACGAGTAGAATTAAAAACCATTACGTCATGTTTTGGTTATAATTAAGGGTTAAAACCACTGGACATTGTTGCCTCCTCAAGCTTCATTTTTCTGCAGAAATTTTATTTAAATTAACTCTCACATTGTAGAGATAATAGAATTGTTGTTGCAATTCGGACGTCCTGATCCACACCTATAACTTTCTATTGGCGTTCCCCTTTTTAAAATAAAGAAAATAATCATAATCCGAAGATTCGACAATTGTATTGAGAATAACCTTGGCATTGGCTTGGAAACTGGTGAAAGTTGTCGTTTAACATTTGTTATTCTTCCTTTTCAAATGGCACAATTTCACCATACAATCTCAAAAATAATCCACTTTCTTGAGAAGCAGATGGTGCAGATACACGTGAGAAGCTAAACCATATTTAAGGAAAGTTGGTAATTAACATTAATTACAACGAATTAAAGCAAGAAACTATAAACAACTTAAGAGAATACTTTGTGGAAAACTCTGCTTTATATCAGCTTAAATGCAATTTAAACGGTTTTACCCTTTTCTACAGTGGCAGATATCTTTTTTAAGTATTTTTACAATTATAATTTTATTTTTAAATAATCTAAATGGACGAGCTTTTAATCTGCCAATAAACCAATATTTAAATGATGATACTGTTACGTGTGCTTGCTGAAAATAAAGCAAAAAACCGCTGCTATTTACAGTTACATATCTGCAATTTTATAGCACCAGTTATTTTCGTTGAATTATTTAGTTTCAAAGGCAGACTGGTTTGTTAATTAACAATGTTTATTTACATTGATATTTCTAAACGCCAAATTAAGCATTCTTTGATAAAACCACAAACATGAAGTTAAAATTGCATGGTAATTTTGGCCTTTTCGAATGCAATGGCTGTTGAATATACAACAGGCCAGTGCCAAATTAAAATTGCACTTATGAACTCAATAATTTTCCTAATATGAATTTAATGTGGAGACACGAAAAAGCGCAAAAGTAAATACCAATCAGCGGGTCCATAAAAACGTAACCCAATAACGAGGATGTCGTGTCCAACGTAACTGAAACGTAGTTAAAGTAACTGAAACGTAATGAAGAAAACTTTTTTTTAATCATTAGGCACATACAGAGATGCTTTTAGTGGGACAAAAAAAGAGGAATACGATTGGCAAAAACACAACAGCTTCGGGCCATGTTGGATTGAAATCACGCCAATAACTGTTCTTCGGAACAGATCATTTTATGTTAGGACTCGCATATTTAGTTACATGTGTATTCCTCTACTGTGCATCATCGTGGGCTTCCAAGGTTTATTTTGATGTTGAAGACCTGCAAGTGCACCAACAGCAAAGGTTAATTTTCTCTAAAATGGGGTACGTTGCCAGGATTGATTTATTTATCCCTTTTTTTTCTAAAAGCATATCATCGTGTTATTTGACCTAATTAAATAACACAATGGAAAATGTAAAAATTACAAAAAGATGATCTTGAAGGCCTTATGGTAATTTTTAGAATGGATAATACAGATATAATTTGTTATTATCCGAAAGCATTCTCCGTATTGTAGAAAGCAACAATTTTAATAAATTGTAAAGTTTATTTCATACGTTTTGTACTTTCTGGCCATTTTTATGTAGGTATTGCTTATATTTATTTTATGTTTCAATTTGCGTACTTTTAATAGATTTTGTTGAGTAATATCAAAAATATAATATATGTTTTAGTTTATATCAAACTAACGGTCATATTTACTTTTCCGGTGGCAACTAAAATTATGTATTTCCTGGTATAAATAGTTCTCGTTACGATAATTATTTATTTGAAATGTCAAAAAATACAAGAAAACAATTTAGTATTGTTTATGAATTTGATAAACCTGGTTACACATCTTACTAAATAAGCAAAACCACGAACTTTTAGGGCTCAACGATATCTTATTAAATAGATATAATATAAGTAAGCATCGAATTCGGGAATTTATTGTTTACTCTGACTGTAGTAAAGGTTTTAAATTTTGTTGTATAATATTTAAACATTTTCTCATGGTTACTATGTACAGTTTAAAATGCAATTTTTGACTGTGCTTTGTTGTTATTATCAGCAAACGTCAGTAAGAAATAACATTTAGGAACTACATAATCATGTGTCATTTATTGATATAGAACATATTCAAAACAATTGTCAGAGTTTGATCAAAAATATTTTTGCTATTTCTCGAAAATAGGTACAGTTAAATTTAATAAAAAACTATTGTATGGGTATGGACTATAATCCTTTAGAATAGCAGCAAGCTTTCTCGTGAGATCTCAGTAAAACCATAAAAAAAAATATTTCCTTTAAATGGGATTTAAAATTAAGTTATGATTGAAACAAAATCTCTCTAAAATGGTTGCCTATAAAGCCTGTATGACTCGACGTTAAATTTTGCACTAACTTTACACGTAAATTTATGTGAAAATATTTAGCGACATGGCATACACAGAATTCATGAGTATTTTTTGTGCTAAGTTCGCATGCAAATTATTTAGAACGTGTTATAAAATTTGAATTTGCGTTAAAGCGACTCACAAGTACCACAATCAAACGGAAAATACAGCGCCTGACGGTTGCATAGTACACTAATTTCACGAGGGGGAGGTGGAGTTAACGGAAAGCGCCAAATTTAAAAATTTCAACGAATGGGCTACGCCAGGAATGTGTCTCCTTTCTTGTTCTGTGTTAGTCATATAAGGAACCCGCCAATTTGATCTAATTTCAAACACGTGTTCATATTCACGATAATAAGAATTTCCCAACTAAAACAACAAATACAGGATAACCTCAAACTGAGACGAAATATAAACACAACCAGCTATTTGACAAAATATCCGTGATACAAACCTAAACCATCTAATGGCAAAAATATCGCTGAAATGTCGTATCATACAGCCGTTACTTACAATTTTAGAAAACAATATTAAATTAGTATGAAGAAACACAAACTATTTACAGATAAATATTGAATTATAACATTAAACGCCGTAGGAAATTTGGAATGTATAAGTGTTGCCCAGTATGTTTAAAAAACATGACGCCGTGTTAGCACCCTAAAAGCAATAAAACATTTCCATTCTCATTAATACTTTCATTACAAATCTAAAAGAAATTTATTAGTTGTCGTCTATACTCTAGGCCATGAAACCACAAATTGTAAAAATTATAAGAAATTTTTTTTACCGCTAATATTTCTTTTTAACAATTAAATTGGCTGGAGACATTGTTGTCGCGTGAACTAGTTGTTGCGGTTCTTGATTGGTATTATTACTACAAATTACGCGTATAGCGCTGCCAAAGGTGCATGATTTCATAAATTATAATTTACAAAGTATATGTGACACTATTTAAGGCAATATACATATATACACACGTCGGCGTCGGTTATTTTCCGAAGCAACTTCATCAGGTATCACCAACATAACTTAATAGTCGGCAAACAATCATTAATTTAGCAAACAAACCAAATATTATAAAATAATCTTAGTTTAACTCTCTCCCGAAGTGTTTTTTAAGGGGCTCATTCATTTGTGCGGGTTTATATGTTTATAGAATTTATTTAACAAAATGTATTAATTTTTTAAAACAATAAATTTCAACGTTTATTGCTACTCTCATAAATACGACTAACTCAATACATAACCAGTCGGTTGCCGTGTACGAATAGTGTTCAAAATTAAACAGGAATATTTAAAATAAAACCCCATCTGAAGACAATTCCCGAAACTAAATGAATTAGAGTTTGGCCGTGACTCTTGTTAACATACCCATGGAAATTGTTTTTCTATAATATTATTTTAACAGTTACCGTTATTTCTTACGAATAAAAATTCGACTGAAATTCTTAGAAGACCACGAGCACAATACGACGATCAATCTCTTTCTAACAATCGGGTATTTCAGTGGCCGAAATCATTCAGAAACGGAAAACCCCATGAAAATGAGCCTTATGTAAGAAAAGCTGTAACTTCAGTTAATCGTAAATATTAAGAAAAACTTGATGCTCTTATTCAGTAAGACAGCCGGGTAATAGTTCTCCAACTTCCTCAAATTAATGTCGGAAGTGTTAAAGCGTTATTCAAAAGAAGCTCAAGTATCGTAAGGTCATCTCCAGATGGATTCCGCGCTTGTTGGTGGAAAAAACAAATTAATTCGTTTGAAAGTCGCTTCTTCTTTACTGCAGTAACGTTTTGAACTCAATTGTGATAGCTAATGAAACCTGGATACATTATTTTCCGCCTTGGTCAAAACGTGATGTCACACCACATCTACAAAGGCTATGAAAGCAAAAACTGTGTTGTCAGGTGACAGTTATATCATTTTTTCGGATTCTCAAAGCAGTATCTTCGTTGATTTCCTTGCAGAACGCCGTATAACAAATGCAGACTATTATTCGGCACATTTGCGCGATGAAGCTAAACCGGCAATCAGGAACAAACGGAAGAGAAGACAAAGTTCTGTTTACTTTCTCCAAGACAATGCTCGCCCTCATATCGCTGCAAGAACAATTCAAACCATAAACAAACTTCAGTGGGACCTTCTTCCGCATGTAGCCCCCTCCGATTTATATTTTTGTGGTCAAGTAAAAGTCAAATAACGGCGTTATCAAAAGTGGACACGCTTGCAACCCAAAGACTTCTTTCGAGATATTAGAAAGTTTCGAGATCAGTGGCACAAGTACATTGCTAGGCTGGGGGACTAAATCGATAAGCAATATACTTTTCATTGTTATAATATTTTAATATCCTCTTTATAAATAAATTCATGTTGAAATTTGAACAATTCTCGTATTTGTATTAATTATCTATGCCTGATTCTACAGTTTAAAACGTATGTAACAAATACATTTTTTCTGAAATTCTACGGTAACTTGATAGCTTTCCAATTTGGTCACAACATTATTTAATGGCATTTTAATGGGTGTGTAACACAATCAAACTACAATACCTATATTTTTGACTTTGTTTTAGGAAACACAACAATTCAAAAATATCAATAGTTAAGAAAAGGCGGTAGACAAATATTATTTCTTACGTCTCAAATTATGTTAGGTTATGTGCCTGTTTTGATTATTAGTTTGTCTTGAGACATTTTTAATTTGAGATCTCTGATGACTTTATTCCTTATCCGTTATCCAAACGCCAGTTCCTTTATTTGAAGTTAATGTATTTTCTAGGAAAACTCTAAAAATATGGACTTTGATATTTGTAATAATTACAAAATCGTAAACAACCCATTATTTTGCTTCTACGTTGTGGGAAAAGCTTTGTTTTATTATTCTTATTAGACCCATTTAAATAATACAATGGCAATTATAAAAATGTCATAATGAGGAATTCACATCAGGCTTAAAGAACAAAGAATCATTCAAAAAAGCGTCCCAGTTTTCTTTACCCATCCATGTAAATGCTAGCCTTTAGAAGAATCTCTAAATTTTGAATTTGACAAAGACTAATGTACTTTAAATACTCATCATTAATCAGGATTAGAAAGAAAGTTTCTCTACATCTTCTTAAGCACAGGAACGTGTATGACTTTAATTAAAAGCAATTCTATTTTTATTCCTCTTTTTTATTAAATATTTCAAAGAGGCTGTCATTTCTTATTCTATCTCACTAATGAGTGTTGCTTTTAATAACGAAGGTAAATGAAAATGAAGGGGCGGGATGAGAGCCGAAGAGAAACAAAACGAAATGAGTTGGAGATCGCGTGAAAGCAAAAGAATTCGTCCGACAGTTAGTTCGTTGAAAAATCGACCTAGACGTAATTGAAGGCGTTCAATTAGTAATACGTACAATACATATTCATTTGTACCCCAATTTTCAGGAGGCCTATAGAAAGCAAACCATTCTAATTAAAAACCGCCAACTGACGCGTTCAACTCTACGGAAAACGAAGCTAATTATATTCTGATATGAAAGAAACAGTGTTCGGCAAGCATTCATTGTTGCTATCTGTGCTGGAAATGTCTGAAAGCAATTTAAATTGAGTTAGATTTTTCCCCTGTAAACGTATTTAACATACATTAAGTACAAAGAAATTTTAAAGGAAAGGTGCTTGAATTCCCTAAAGAACATTGCCTTAAAAGTCCGTTAATAATGAACGATTAAATAAAATTTCGTGATTGGGCAATATTTTCAATTAGGAACTTTTCCTAATCAAAATTAAACAAATAGAAACTTTAAAAGAATGGGATGTTTCACTAGTATGGGATTTGTTTGTTTTAAGAACACAATTGGATGATTCCTATGCACAAGGAGGACCTACATCAGCAACGTAAAGTGTGCAATGAAGAGCTTAACTGTTTATTGGCAAACATAAACCCATGAAACAGCGTTAACTGTCATCAAATAACCTTAAATTTAATGAATTTTAAGTAATCGTTGGCTGATTCTGTAATTTATAATATGGTTATTTGCCATATATTGCATTAATTTTAAATGCAAGTTGCAGAAATATCATTCGATTGTTTGTCAATCTGGCAACAACATATACGTTCACGGGCATGTAGAAAAAGCAGATTGGGTTAACTTTGATTTCGACTAACAGTAGACATTAAAAAAATCTAAAAAATGTGTGTACATTGATGATCAATGTTGCAATTGGTTGAAGCTGTGATGTAGTCCATTCAAACCAGAACCAAATTAACGTTTGCCTTTGTATTTCGTATTTCCTCTGGCTTGCGATTTTACCCCATGGGGAGTTTTAGATACACCTTATATTTGTCACTGGTTTTTAATGCAGAATAGAGTTTAGGTCATTCCGAAAGAAATAATTTAAAAATACCAGTCTAAAAGTAACGAAATTGAAATCCTGATATTTGGATTAAATATTTACGAAAAGTTTTGCGAGAAAATTTTCGATTTTAATTCAACACATGAATGCATTGATTCAAAATCCAATCCAGTATGAAATTATAAAACGTATACACAAAGTAGCTTGTTTTAAAGGTTTAAAATTGTATAGCGAGACTTTAGAAGAAGCGAAATAATTCCGCAGTGTTCATAAATTTAGAAAACGTTGTCTACTTTTGTTATGAACTTGTAACATTTATCTAACTGAACTAAATGATACATAAGCATTTTTAGAAACGTATAAGAATTGCTTTAATACTTTAAGTCAACTCGTTATTTATTACGTTTGTTGTAAGATCTTCAAACTGTTTTATATCTTTCTTTATCAATTCCTCTTTTACCTTACGGTGTCGAGGTTGCCATTCATACATTCGGGATTAATTGAAGGTGATGGGTCCCCTTTGGACTTGCATCACGCTCCTCCTGTTCCCCTCAACTACAGTCGTTCTATGCATTTTCACTATTTGTGTTAATTGTGTGTGGTCTTGTTACTTCTCCTGGTCAGCCAGTGGTTAGGAGAATCGCTGTTAATTGTAACCCAACGTCGAATGATTACCGAGCTTGTTACCGACTTTATCAATTACAGAAAAATTTCTGCCTATCCCAAGGTTAGAACCGAGGACTTCACATTGCGAGCCTAGCCCTCTTACCACTGTTTTATATAATATCTAAATATTCATATTTTATTGAAATTGACGCTAGCTAGAATTCCGAAAAACGTTGGTTGTCTTCCTCTCATTTGCTGTTATTGCCAATGGTATTCACTCACATATGGCAGTTAAAAGCTGCACTGAGACTAATCTATGGTACTTATACTGGTAGGTACTACATAGTCTTACCAAAAAATCAAATATATATGGTATATGGTTTACAACATAACTAATAGTAGTGTTATTCGATTTAATTTGTTTTACGTTGCTTGTAACATTGCACCTTGAGTGAACCGAAAACGCATAAAAAATCGGTGTGGTAGTAGTTCAGTTCGCAAAGCGTCGATTATGGCTTCGGTTCGATCCCACCGTATTACCACAAACGCATAAATACCTTGGTACAATTCACCACACATAATTCCCCAATTTGACAATCGGCAAAGTTTTAATGCTAAAAACCTTCTCTGGATGTTCTGTCGTTCGAATTCGACATTAAACTGTAGATCCCCCGTGCTTCTATTTTAACGCTTAGAAGAAGCACGTAGTAGAGTAGAGGCCGATGCCCAGCAGCGTGACGAAAAAGTTAGTCCTAAGAATACATAATTTAATGTACATAACATTATATTATTACTATTGCTATTATATTATTATCAACTCTAACTGCAACAGTTCCAACATCAGTATACTAGCGTTAAAAACAGTACTAAAAAGTTTTGTGTCATATAGAGGGTGTGTCAGTTTTAATCTTGAATAGTTTGCAAAAATACTTTCTTGGTCATTTTGACTAAGAAAAATATGACATACATATATTGCTCTTATTCACTTCCTAAAAAAGATACAGGGTGTCAAAGCTAACATGCTTCTTCTGGGAAAATGGACTATATCAAACAGAATGTAGGGTTATTTTCTGAAATTGTATTCATCCGAATGTGACACATTAGTGGTGTGCAATGGAGTTACATAAGAATTATTTCAAGAAGGAAAATGTATATCAAGGGTTTTTTAATATCTCTGTAAGAGCTGTAACAGCGCATCTAATTCCAAAAAAACAACCACTGGCATACTTTGTTTTTCTTTAAATAAATTCGATGTAATATCCCAATTAACATGCCACCAGTGTATCACATTTGGATGAAGAAAGCTTGAGACAATAAGCCCACATGAGGAAGATACACATATAAAATGTTCTTTGATTTGCTCCATTTTCCTAGAAAACAGAATAAAAAACGATTTTGTAAACTTTGACACACTGTATGTTTTTTAGCAAGCGAGTGATGGTCATATATGCCACGTTTTTCCGAATAAGAATGACCAGAAATGTATTTTGTTACAGTATTCGTGATTAAAACTGAAACACTCTGTATAAAACCTTAAATCAAAAAGTTATAATTTTGATACAGCGTTGCGCTAAAGTTCTGCAGAAAAATCATAATTTTAATGTTCCATGGAAAAACCCTGAAACGCGGGAATTTGATTTTTTAAAAAGACAGTACTACTAAGACCTATCGTAAATGTTTTTTTTTATCGGCTTCTGATTCTACACTATAACGTTATTATTACTTTTTTTTAATGGCAACCCCATTTCCCCAGTTAGAAAATGGTGATATAAAAAAATAGTACTCCACATAAAAATTATTTGAGCAAAACACATATAATTCAGAAAATTCAGAACTTATTTTGAACGAACAAAAATTACCTAACGGAGGAAACATTCAAATTGTCTACCATTAAGCATGGCACTGACCAGCACTTTGCATCGCACATTCAATAATTTCCGAGCCGATACTTTTCCTTTATAAATGAATCCGACGCCTTAAATCATCTAAATTGCCTACAACAAAATAAGGGCCAAAATGGCCTGCACGATCACCAGACTAACATCACTAGGTTTCTTCCTACGGGGTCAAGTGAAATCGACAGTTTACGTTAGTAGAATAAACAATTTAGACGATTTCGTATTCGTTTAGAAATGAAAAGTATCAGCCCGGAAATTATTGACCGATACAAAGTTATTACTCACGTGCTGGTAAATGCCAATGGGTTAATGGTGGACAATTGAACCATTTCCGTTAGATAATTTCTTTCATCGTTTTTTTAAGAGGTTACAAAATAAGGGAGACAAATAGGGTTTCCGTTTAATAGCATTAATGATGATGTAATAGCGCGGAATCAAAAGAAGATAGAAAAAAAATTAGGTTAAAACGTGTCTTTTTAAAAAATAAAGCTTTAGAGTTTTCCCAAAAAAACATTAAATAACTAAATTATGAATTCTGTGCGCAACTTTATCACCACACTATATACGTGTAAATAAATGTGGTTTTGTAAAGTGTTATTTATTCTTTGTAAACTGAGGTTAATATTTATTACAGAAAGCACTATTATCAGCACTATTCGCTTAATTTTATAGTAATAACACCAACGAAGAACCTCAAAAACATGTAATAATAACTCTTCTGGGAGCTGAGATGTAGAAGCATATTAACTACAGTTGCGAATGTGCAACCTAATATAAATCAATCATGAGCGCACGCGAGAAAAAAATTCCTAAGCGGGTAAATGTACCCACAAATGTGTCAGAATTCCATAGCCGCCCGTGACACAAAATAAATGGGAATGGGTTTATTCTGGTTTTATACGTTCAGGATTATTTTGCATCGCAAACGACCGTAATTTACTTTTATTAGATTCAACATTTTGAACTACTGTTGCATTTTTAATAATAAAACTGGCTGGAGGCTTTGTTTCTAGATGAGCTAGTTTTTACGGTCCTTGATCGACGTTATTCGTGTAAAATTATGGGAATAATGCAGGCAGTAGTGCGTTCTGTCATAAATTACAACTTCACTTTACAAAATATAAATGCCAGTTTACAAAGCTGTAATTACGGGCACAAATGTTTCAGATTTATAAGTCCATCCGTGACGCAAAATAAACTTAATTTGTTTATTGTTTTTATTAATAAAGTAGTAAATGAAGTATTGCTAATAATTTCCACAGTTCTTATTACGTTTTAATAATAATAATAGACAATTTCAACAGGTATTTTCTTGCTTTCTACATATTTCAACATGCAAAATGTCATTTTCAAAAGCATTAATGTAGTAAACATTTGTAGCACACTGGATGGTGATTTCGGGCCTTGGCTCAGGTTTTCTATTCCAAAATTCAAATACCGGGGAATTTATGAACTTAATTTGCTCATTCATTAAAGGTGTATTTTTTACAGTGTGTTTGTGAATTTGAAACGTCTCAAGTATATTCAATTTACGTTTATCATCATAGAAGTGTAGAAATATTATTATATTATTTGATGTATATACATGATTGTATTCTAATGAGTGTTGAGCGTAGTTAGATTTTTCTGGGTGTTTATATTTGTATGAGCGTATGCGTTCTTTGTATCTGGCGTCAAAATTTGTAATTGTTTGACCTGTGTATACAGAATTACACTGTGAACAGTTTTATTTGTAAATACCTGATTTTAACAAATCGTTAGTCTACGTAGAATAAGGCATTAAAAGTGTTTTTTGTTGTATAAATTACTTCAAATGTACTTGCTTTGATTATAATTTGAGCAAAAACACCCTTTCAACAGTTTATTAAACACAAAAGATAGAACTTACGATTTGTTAAAATCAGGTATTTACAAATTAGACTGTTCACATTGTAATTATGTATATATAGGTCAAACAATTAGAAATTTTGATACCAGATACAAAGAACACATGCGCTCCTACAAATATAAACACCCAGAAAAATCTAAGAACGCTAAACACTTAGTAGAATACAATCATGCATTGCCATCAAATAATATTCAAAACATGTTTACACTTCTATGATGATAAACGTAAATTGCATATATTTGAGGCCTTTCAAATTCACATACACACTTTAGCAAGTAGATCTTTACTTCTTAAATAAACCAAAATACGCATCAATTGAATAAATGAAATAAAAGCTGTTGATATCATATGATATGATATTCAAATAAATCGTTTGTTTTTTGTTGCATCCTATGTTGAATACCAACGTGTATTGTCATTGAACTGATTGAACCCAAGGATGTTATAGTGAGTGGCTTTACCGGCTATAGAACTTTGTGACGCCAAACCAGAATACAAATGGTGTCGCAGGTCACGAACCGGGTTTATAAGTACATCTGTCCATATGACGTTTATATTTAAATTTTATGGCAAAACTTTTTCATCAAAATGGTATTTTATGTGACATATAAATGCTACAATTCTACAGAAAACAACATCACTAGTACACAGTATTTCTAATACAGTTGGTGTCCTTAAGTAGCTTCACTATGTATGCACGACGCTTCCACTTTCTATATCATCGTTGATTGTACCAAATATTTTATTTTTGTTGTTGATACCCTGCAATGCAGGGTTATCAAAACCATATTTAATTTTTTTAATAGGGACAACAGTTAAAAATGATGTGGTAAAAATGAAATCTCTTTAAACGAAACATTATTTCCTAGCTAATTATAATGGTATAGTAGACAGTAGCATTTTTATCACATTCTTAATAAATGTACCTATTTATAATATTGTTGTTATTGAATCTTCAGAGAAAGTGGTAGTAGACCAGTTAATAGAACGCTTGCTTTCTGGGAAGAATATCGAATATAGATTGGGTTCGATTTCTCAGCATTCTCGCTTCTCAGCCCTTTGCCATCCACTCCTGAACGTAAGCCTCATCAATTTTTTCCATGTACCTCTGTTTTGCAACCCTTACATCCAGTTTCTTAGTACTAGCACGCAGATTTATAAAAATCTTGTACTGCAACCCACCACACACAACTCTCCAACTCAGTTGGCAACCGCGAGGTCTTAACACTAAAAACCTTCTCTTGCATTTCGGATTCAATGTTAAAGTGTAGGTCCCCCGTATTTCTACCTTAGCTAAGCAGAAGCAGAGAGAAGAGGCCGATGATCAACAGTGGGATTATGAGTCCTTCGAAACATGTTGTGAAACTCTTTTTGGACTCCATATCAAAATTTCGGCTGCAAACTAAAATAAATTAAAAGTGAAACATCTTATTTAAAGTCGAAATACGATTTTTTTCATATCAAAATTAGCTTTTACACTTGAAATGTTGCCTACAGTTACATATTTATTGTTATCAATTTAATTCTTCTAAGTGTTTCTGAAAGCAAATTATATCTTCATTTAGAAAATTGATGCTGAAAGAGAAAGACATCGCTTAAGTATTAATCTCCAATGGAACTATTGTTTGGCGTTTTTAATTTATTGATTTTTGTGATTGTCTACAATTTCTTTTATGTAGATTTTTGTCTAGATTTAAATATTCTCTATAAAAAAATGTATGATTAATTAAACTTTATCCTCCGGGGTACTATTTCTTCCGGGCACTATAATATACCAAGCTCATAATAAAATTTCTCTAGTGAGAACTAACGATTTTATAGTTCTTATTTATTGTTGAAAGAAATTATTTCTTTGTTTCTGTATTGTTATTTAAACGCCTTAAAATTGTTTTAAAAGTTAAGACATTTACAGAGTTTATATAGATCATTATAATTTTTTAATGGGTAATTAAACAGTATGAATATAGCATCTATTGTAAGATATATTGTTTATTTTTCGATACATAAGAACATGAATTTATCCTCGGTTTCGTAATTATACGTTTTTGGGTTTAATTCTTTCATTGTTACTATTGATTATTGGTACAATTAGACTAAGGCGAACGAACGCAATGTGTTAATTTTGCTGATACACATTAATTATTCATATTCAATTTAGTTCCATGAATGCATCAAAACTTGCATGTAAATGTTAAATCGTGTCTGGACAACAAATATCCCCTTGTAGCTCCATTTATTGGTTAGTTAGTATTCATAAACTATATGCACGTAGTGCAGAACTACCTTTTGTCGTTATAGCAACAATATTGTGCAAACCTTATAGCAATCTATGACAGCAAACGTGAATTATCTAGAAAGTGAAGATACTCGCAAACTACTAATAATAATTGTGCCGCAATTTATTGCAAGATTTCTATGCTTGGTTGCGTACTGACGTAGACCTATTTTCCGTTTCAGAAAGCAACACCGCATACAATTGGCGTTTGTGGTGCTGCTAATTGTCACTGCATTTCCTCACCAGTACCAAACCCAACACTCGGACATCAACGATGACGACACGCACACAACGAAAGACCAAATACAGGACGACTTACGAAAGACAAATTCTACGAGTTACGACATCCTAACAGGCCATGAAAGCGCAACGGACGACAAGACGACAAACGGGACGCATTCGGCAACGGATTCTTCGATAGAAAGTTTGACAGGTTTGGCGGCAAACAAAGTTTCAAAGAAGAGTGAAAGCGAACGGAGGAGCAACGAGGAAGAACTTGGGACGGGTTCAGGAAGGGAACCGGCGCTTTTCAACGCCGGCCACAAATCTATTACGACTAACCGTTACGAAAGACCCCATAAAATAAGTTTAAGGAATGATGATGATGAGGCGGTCGTCGCAGCCGCCGCGAAGTTCGAGAACATCATTTCGGAACAGGAAATGGTAAAAGAGTTGGGAAGCGACTCTTACACCGGCCCGAGTAAAATAAACACCGAAGAGGAAACGACATCGGGAAAAGTGGGAAGCACGACCGGGGAGAATAGAAAACTGGACGGGCCAGAACAAAGGGAGATAGATGATGCGGTCGAGTACGGCCTGGAGAGGATGCGCGACCTTTATTTCGTGAAAGAGCCCGAATTATACAAAATGGGTGAGTGTTTAGGGACTCCCTAATATAAATTTGTCTACTTGTCTCGCGCAATTTCTGTTTGCTTTGAATTAATACTTTCGGTCGGTAATTTATTTGCAGCCCTGACAAGCCACCGTTAATATTGTATGCTTTGGTTGTTTATTTTTCTTGGACGCCGCAGCGTCGTTTAGACGTAGCAAAACATAAAAAGCCCTTGTTAGAGCTCGACACAGAAATCTACATTTTAAAGCGATGAATGCCGGGAAGAACGACAATAATTATTCATGAAAGAAGGAATTGAAGCTAAATGTAAATTAGGCCAAAACAGGCGCTTTTTGCTTATCAGACATTTCATCATGACCTGAAATCATAAATGCGAAGATCAGTGTAACAATTTAATTTGCAAATTCTTAAAATACTTTGCATTTCAGTCTCAATCCTCGAGAATTGAATAACTTCCTTTAATTAAGTAATGCATGTTAGGGCCGTTTAATTTTACATGAAGCTCGTTCCTGCACCTTCTTCGTTTTAACGCCAATATAGAAATTATTACTTGAAATTTTCAAAATGAAATGTCGTTGAGCTGTTGTTGAATTACGACGAAACTGTCGCGTTGCAAGCTTTTATTATGTTTGTCTCATCGTAGTAGGATTTAAAAAAGTATGGTTGACTTTTCTTTTCACATTCGTTATATTTGTCAAAATCAAGCTTGATAAAAACTAATTTGAAATAGCTTTTTACGTTCATTTCAACCGTCCACAATAGAATGCTGTCATTTATAAGAGGCTTCTAAAGATGGCTCAAAATAAAGTAAAATCTAAAGATGGCTCAAAATAAAGTAAAATTAGCGTTTCCTATTGTCACCGGAATTATACGCATCCTTTTCTCGATATAGTTTTTTAACCCATAGACAATATATTTCAAATTGAATGAAAAAATGAAAAGAACTAACGATAAAAAATTACTAAACATAGTAATGCAAAATATACTAATATCAACTTACTTTATGATATATTTGGACCTAATTTAGCGAAACTCTTTTCGTCTTATTACGTACGACAATCCTTAAGGACATAAAGCGTACACCACAAGTGCCAAAATTTATCCAATCCAAAATGTAACCAATTTATTGTAGAGACACTAAAGTTATTGTCTTTTACAATGACTGCAGTATACTTTCCAGCTTTCAGGTAGACAGCCCCAGGGACCCGGGTGGGACAGTGCAAATACCCGCTGTCAATCGGGGTCACAGTAAAATGCGGTTCGATCGGCCGCGTGGACTAGCCCCGGCTGAGGCGATCGCATTTCACTTAGTTAAGTTTAAGGTGCATTTTGCATGAATGTTTAGTATGTAAGGGACGCCCGCACCCCCCTGAAGTATTGCGAAAGCGGTTGCGGGGGGGAGGGCGCCAGTATGAATAGCATGGAAAAAAAGATAGACGGCTCTGATCACCGAGAGAGACATGCAATGGATTATAATGGTACCTGGATGTAAAATGTTACATTTAAATTTGAACTGCCAGGTCGGCTTAGAATCCCCTTCAAAACCAAAAGAGCACCATTACTTGGCTACGTTTTCTTAAGAGAACACTTCGCTGCATAATTGAAATGCCTATTGAACTTTTTTTATAAAATATAAACTAACACAAGTACCAGTTGTTTGATATAACTGACGAATAATTATTGATGCTGTAAATATAAGAAGGCCTTTACAACGTAATATAGAAAATACCGACATATTACGCTGTCACTGTTTATAAAAAAAAAATCATTCAAATGTGTATACTTAGCAACAGCAAGAATATTCAACAGTTTTAATAGATATAGGTAATATATATTCTCGCGATCTTCTTATTCTTTAGTATTCGGCTGACGAGATGGCATGAGAAACGAATGCGGGCGAACGCGTCTTCCGAGAAAATTCGCCTTCTTTCGCACGTGATAACAACAAGATTGGATTTGATTGATTGTTCACTTTCAAGACCGATGTTAAAATAGAAAAACTTTAATGTTTATGTTTAGTCGCCTCGGATAGATTAATAAATGTTTTCAAAGCAGATAGTAGCCACTGTAAGTTCGTTTACTGTTTGCGATTGCTTTTAAGAAGTGAAATCCCCTTGCTTCAGCCCCCTCATGCCATCTCGTTAGCCGAAGACAATACTACATGTAATGTGCCATATTTAAAATGCAGCTTGTTTTCGAACAGTGACAATTGCACCGCCTACTTTTCGTCATTTCTTTTCTTACTAGTACGACCTTACCTTACCTTCTTAAAACGAAAAAAAATTATGTAAAGCCATATTTAGAATTTTGAGGCGACCTGGCAATCAATAACTAAACGTAACTTTTTACAGGAACACAAACCAATATATTCTTACCCTGTCCCCCGGTATTAGGGCCGTCTACCTGAACGCTGGAAAGCAAACTGCAGCCAATGTAAAAGACAATACGTGCAGTATAGGACAATCGACGTTAGTAATAGATTCTTGGCATTGTTCTTTTAAGAAAATTGGATAAATCTTAACATGAGTTGTACTTTGCAATAAGGCAAAAAAGTTCCACATATATCATAAACGTAGGTTGAATTTGCGATATTTTGCACTACCTTTGACAATTTTTTATAATGAGTTTTTAAGTTTTTTCGCCTTTTCTCAATCTTAACTATGTAGTCTATTAACTGAAAAGTCGCATATTAACGTGGCTGCAGTGACCATAGACAACGTTAATTTTAGCTTATTTTACTGTTAGATTCCAACTGTATTGCTCCTATTATGGACAGCTAGAACGATTACTGAAAACTATTTAATTTTAGTTTAAGATTTTCTGAAAGCTTGATTATGTAATTTAGTAAATGTGTAATAAGAATCCAAGCACACTATGTCAACAACAAAATACAGTCGAACTCCCATATAGTGATGTTGGAAAGTAACCAAAAAATCACTATGCAAAAACTTCATAATTAAATACGAAATTAATCTGATATATTTAATAGTCGATATTTTCATTACAAAATTGAATTACACACTAACTAATTTGTTTCCAGTCGGAATCAAGTTTCACGTTATGTTTTAATGCATTTGCGCTGTTTTTTACTATTACCGACACGTTGTGTGCAGCAATATGAAATTATGGGGCGACATCTTTTTGTTTGGTAACCTTATCGACACGTTCCAGCACTTCTTGTACCTACCTGCGTAATATCGTAAACATTTATAAGAAAAATATCACAATATGGAGGCTTTACATCAAAATATAACGGTATTCTTAAATGTAATTGAGTCTGAAGGTCAAGATTCTCTCAAGAAAATCATTATGTATAAGAGATCACTAAGTGGTGGTTCACTATATGGGAGTTCGACTGTAATAGGAGTAATTATTTTTTAAGAAACTCCTATTGAGGTTATAATTTGCGGTTATCTATAGACTATAGATTATAATTTCCTCGGTAATCACCTGAATTGTCAACCATCCGAGAGTATAGATAAGTAGTGTGGTAGTAGCTCAGTTGGTAGAGCGCTCGCTTTCTGAGTAAAACGTCGATTCTGGCTTGGGTTCGAAACCTAAGCGTTACTATGCAGATTTATAAAAATCTTGTCTGCAACCCACCATACATAATTTCTCAATCCGGCTTGCAACCGTGGGGGTCTTAATGCAAATAACGTTCTCTACAATTTCTGTCGTTCGGATTCGACGTTAAACTGTAGGTCCCTCGTGTTTCTACCTTAGGGCTGAGGAGAAACGCGTGGCAGAGAAGAGGCCGATGCCCAGCAGTGGGGCAGAAAGGCTGTCAATGAATGATAGATACCTTGTATTATCAAAAATAAAAGTAGGACTTTAAATTTAAATCATTTTCTAAACGCATCAACATATTTTTAAAGTTTCACAACGGTAACAACATTTTGAATAACCTTTAAAAAGGAATGTGCTATAATTACATTATTTTTTAAACTAATACCTTCTGCGTATTCTAACAATTTCCGATTCATTAATATTTGGTATCACAACAATTATAGCCCTTGTGCGGCCAAACGTGAAAACAGTGAAAATATCTGTGCTTGCGAACTTTATAACCAATTATTTTGTTTGTTGGGGATATCTGGTTTATTCTACTAATTTTATTAAATCATTCGTTTAAATTACAAATCAAAGCCATATACAGAGTAAGCAAGTCAATAAAAACAATGTTTTGTTGCGTTTTCAGCTATAATTCAAGCGTTGGGAGCAAACCCTGTCGCTATATTCGCCGTTTTCTATAAGAAGTTAAAGTAACAAAATAGGGGGAAACTGAATTGGTAGACTAATGCAACGCATGTACAATACATCTAAAAATGCCAATATCCGCTTCTGCTTTCATAAAAGTTTGCACGTTTCGGTTTAGTTACAAATATATTTTTTATTATTGATATATAAAACTACATAAAATGGGCTTGTAGAAGTTTTATAGTTTTCCTATAGATCTATTTTTAATAATTTTATAAACAAATGAAAGGTTTTTTGATGAAATAGGTAATTTGATTCATATGATTATACAAAAAAACAAATACGCAATTAAAACATAACCATTGAGATAACTGGTTTACTTTTTGCTTCTGTTTATGCAGCTTTTCATAAATATATTAAAATAACATTCTTTTTAAATTGGGAAACATTTCTGCATTGTTACCAATTATTTAGAAAACATGGACAAATACCAAAATGTTAGAAGCTGTCATATTTTTTTAACTAAATTTCCACAATTCATATGCGGCTACACGTTGCCAATAATATTAAGCTTTTAGTTAAATTTTGCTGTTATGTAAACCAGTCTTTTAAGTCTTTAAAAGTTCTGTTATATTTTGTGGTTAGGGAAGTATATTAATTGTTTGATCGTCTTCTATATTCGAATGTCATTATTTAACCAATTTCTAAAAAAAGTAACCTATTAATAGTTAACAATCTGCCATATCCGTAATTTCCTTACTAGCTTTTGAAGGAAAACAAAAGCAAGTTAAGCATCGTTACAAAGCTAATTTTCTGAAATTTTACAAAACCAAATATTAAAGCAGATTTTCATTAAAAATTACATTTGTATCACTTGCGACTTTACCAAATACCAACTCAACTTAAACATATCTGTTAAAATCCTATTCGTGTCAGTAAACATAATTGAGCTTTGTCAACATAAATCATGAAACAGCTACTTGTCTGGGTCTTTCCATTCACCCTGTATGTCCCATTTTATAAAATTAAAGCAAACCAGAATTCGCAGCTGATTCGATTCTTCTAACGCCGTTTACAGCCGCATGTAGGCGTAATTGTTGCGATACAAAAAGGCGAAAAATTCACTTATGTATAGTACTCATCATACCAAACAAAGAAGTCTTAATCAACACTTGTTCGCAAATCAACCGATTCAGAGATAGAAACGATTTTCTATTTTAATTAATTAGACTCCAATAGAATTTTCATTTACCATGAAAAATACAAAATGAGTAATTTTTGTTTCCTGTATACGAATGTATCCCGTACCATATCCAGCAGGTACAAGCCTTCACTGCTTCTGATTATAATTTAAGACTGGTATTTTTTAGATACATACTGAGAAAAACTGCAGAAAATCCAGACTTTACTCTTAATATGTTATTTTCCGATGGAGCTACTATTACGCATAACCGGATCATTAATTTGTATAATAATCATGTTTGGGCAAACTGTTGTTGAGTAAAGACATCAAAATTGATTTCCGTTAAATGTTTGGCTGGATATTTCCGAAAATCGTCTGATAGGATCAGTATCTTGACTTCTTATTTATCACTACCCCCCACTATTGGAGTCTAGACGTGCCCCTGAATGATAGGCTTTATCATAGGTTATGCACGATGGAGCTCCTCCACATTTATCTATATAGCCGACGGCCGTGGATTGCACCGTGGTCTTTAATTCCTTTAAGCTCTCCCATGGACTACACCACCGCCCCTACTGACACCTCTATCTATTGCACCACTCACCTATAGGCGTCTTCAACATTTATTTTTTATGTTTTCTCTTCTGCAATTTTTAATTCTTGCATTCCATAATTTATAGTAAGCATAGCAAATAAGTTGATGCGATTTTTTGACAAACTTATAATATTTTTGCCAATTTTATAAAGTGTTGTTGCATCAAAGTAAAATACAACTTATTGGTGTGTAAATTGGAAAATGTCTGCCCATTTGCCAGGAGAATTGTTTGATTCGAGCCCAACCCAAGCGTTTTAGTTTTATTTCTTGTTTTGTTCAAGCTCGGCCCAGGTAAACAATTTTACTCCGTTTCAAATGTTGTTTTTCATCGAAACAGATTAGTCCTCAACAACAACATTAACGAAGTGCCCCACAATGATCAAAATACAATCAGAAACTTATTACAATTCTTAAGAATTATACAAACAAATGTAGCAAATCACTGTGGTGCCAAAAACCGTGGTACTTACAGCATCTAAAACCTATAAATAAAAAAAAAAGTATATTTATAAATAAAATACACATTCGTCCTACCGGCAACCAAAAATCTCCAACAAAATATCGTTGTGGATTTTTAACAATACCAAATAATTCCGCATTTGACAATTCAAATGATTACCGAATGAATTTACCAATGAAAGAACCATAGCAATGTAACAGATTATTTGGAATTTTCTAACAATTAACCGTTAAGATTTCTAATTGTTTAAGCTCTAAATGTGAAATTACACGCAAAACCGTGGTTACCATAGTTTAACATGTGTGAAATGATTACCTTAAAAATTCCATTCGTTACTGTTATATCACAGCGATCTAAAATACTTTCAAATTCCAAAATAAAGTAGAATTTTCTCAAGAGAAAAACTATATATATCATGCTTATAGCACTATTATACAAGATAAAATTACCTCCCAGGAAGGTGAATATAAAAAAAAAGCGAATAAGAAAAGATCATGTGCTTCATGAACAAATTTCATTTGCAATATTTTTCCTAGCCTTAATATTAATACAAACAAATCGGTACATCCACGTTCTCATGCGCTCTATACAAAAAAGCACTGAACTGGGAGGCGCCAAACAGGATATTAAACCACGTTCACGAATTTCCCCTTAATGTGAAAATGTATGTTCGCAGGTATGTTTCTGAAGAAAAACCATCCCGGATTTTTCCTGGCTTCGTTCAGAACTCCAAATGAGAAAGCCTTAAATTATGCACGTTATGGTTACGCAGCCCTTCAGGCCAGGACGAAGCTTGCAGAAGTGTAAGTATCCAATTTTTTAACCGGTATTTTATTACAGTGGCAAAACAACACCAAAAAATAAGCTTGAAAGTCAAATGAATCATTTGGTTGTAACTAACGGATAATAGATAGGTTATCAATCCGTTGCGATAGAGAACATTGATTTCACTTTTTGTGCCATAATGACTGTGTGGTAATAATTGTAATTGATTCTTCTTGATTGAGTTCCGGTCTGTTTAACGCATTGTTACATTGTTAGTTGATGTTAATTGCGCATGAAGTCGCCAGTTCCTCTTCCTTACATTATTTTTAACAAACAGTGTTTATGTTCTAGCGTTTGTAAACTTACATAACGTGTAATTACTTCTGCTTCGGTTCACATCTGGCGAAAGACAATTATTTGAACTCTTCTTCATTTCTATAGATGCCTGTTTCCGTGTATTACCACATGTTTTGTTACCATTTTCTAATGGTAAACACTAAAAATGCATAACAGATATATCTCAGTCTCATATCTGATGAAGTTTTAGTGAACTGTTAAGGATGTTATACAAGCCCCCCCAGAAAGTTTCCACTTCGCGTTCAATAAATATAAAACAGTCCAAAACTCGCGGCGTAATTCGCTTGGCCTGCTTTTTATGCTTCGCAGTATTTTTATCGATGCGATTACGCCTTTAAACTTGTCATTGTTGTACTACAATTAATAGAAATTTAATGGTAACCGCAGAGAAAGAAAGTTCTTCCTGCCAAACGAACCATGCGTAACGTGTCATACAATATAAAAAATGCGAACAATGTTATGGATGGAACTCATTTCTTCGGTTTGGTGGGAGTATTCGGAAATCTTGTCAAAAGGAGAGGAACAACTATCGGCGGTTTAGTTTGAAGTTTCAGTTTTGTGGTAAAGACCGTGATAGTGTAAGTGTAATAGTTAGTTGTACTTATAGATCTGAAATTTGTTTCATAGACCGCTAACACAATATTAGACCTTGATAGTCTACAAAGACCGGTTAAACCTTTGCTTAAACAAACTAAATCATTTTACATAACATTTTTATTATTTCAGACGAAACTTAGGAAATTAACATGGGAAATACGGAGTTCTATATTCTGTCCTTTGATAAATTTTTGCTACTTGGAGTCACTGTAACTAGAACTTCATCGCCATACACCTAACATTCGAAAATTTATTATAAACAAGCTTCAAATAATTTCTTCAGTAATACTGAATTAAATATGTTGATGTAAACGCTCTGTGTTCCTGCAGTAGCGTAGCGGTGAAACGTTTGCTTTCAAATCGTGCCGGTTCTTAATTGTTTATACCTCTTTGCTATTTAATGCAACAAGATATACTAACGGTTTTTAACTATATTAAAAATAAATTATTTCTTATTAATACATAAATGACAGCTAAATAAAATATATTTGGTGAAATACGAAAAGTAAAGTTTTACAGTCACAGTTCCTTTTACTAGACTCAGACGTTTATTTTAAGCCAATTATTTTGATATTCTATAAAATATCTGTATATTTTATGGTTTAATAGTACATACTTACTATTTGTTCGATTATGAAGTAATTTTCGATTGAACTTTTCATAACTCCCTACTGGTTTCGTTGTTGTTTTATATTAGAAAATAGAAGCGATTAATATTTAATAACATAAACAACCGTTAATATTCCATTGAGTCTAGTATATATGAAAATTTTAAGCCCTGCGGGATTTGAAAGCTAAAGCTTACACGTAAAATGCAATACTTTTGCAGTTACGATATTAGGATAACACAGGGCTCTTATAGCAAGCGCGTGCAACAACATATGGATAGTTTCAGTATTCCTAAATAATTAATTCTTGATGGTAAAACACTGATGATCCTCGAACCACCCAAACTGATACTACTAAATCGTAACGGTGAAAGTGTGGGAATAACATCCTATGAAGGAATAAAAGTCAAAGTCTCTGTTATTTTTTGCATTTTCTGCCCATCTGCATTTGGTGAGCACTGTGCCGTGGACATCCTCACACGACCGCTAAGAACGGTTTCCTGACCCAATGAACATTTACGAATATAAATGTATGGCGATATTAAATTCTACATAAAATAACATATTTGATAGTTAAGTCTATGTTATCCATTTTACAAATAAATGAATTCGGAACTACAGGTTTCCTAATCTCAATAATTGACCCAAAAGATGCTACGTAATGAAAACAATGTCACATAGAAGAATTGATCGAATAGTCGGAAATGTACTTTATGCGGCCGAGCATCGCAAACCATTATTCAGAATTTTGCAACATAAGATATGTATTTTGTTAAGAATTACATTAAAATGTAATTAATCTATTGATTTCTTAATGTCTGACTTAGAACAATAAGCGGGGCACATTCGTAGCATGCATTAGTTATCACCCCATTTGTTGAAATTTTTAAATTTGGCGCCATCCGTTAACTTCACCTCCTCCTCGTGAAATTAACCTATGCAGTGAAATCGTCGTGTGCTGCATTTTCTGTTCCATTTAGCCACATGTGTGCCTTTTTTCGCGCATAATTACTTCCAATTTTTGAACACATTCTAAATAATTTACATGAAAATTTAGAACAAAATATATTTATGAATTCAACGTATGCAACAATGCTAAGTATTTGTTTTATCAATTAATGTGTAAATTTTATGCAAAATGTAATGTCCTGTCTTTCAGACTTTAGGATGTGTTCGATTGATTGACGTTTTCTATTTTATTATTTTACCATTTCATTATGTTTAATGAGCAAGTTTCAATGCAATTCAATTTATCTACACACACCATTAACATAATTTTTATCTAATTTAATCCTTAGATACCCAGAAAGTATAAGCAGAGAATCTCCATCCAATGTTGCGACTTTTCGATCGGAAGTCTTTCTAGAAGAATGCCCTTTGCAAGGCATTCCGCGATGTCCTCCAGGTTTCGAAAGGTACAGGACGGCCGATGGTTCATGCAACAACTTCCAAAGCCCATGGCGGGGAGCTTCCATGCTTCCGATGCAGCGATTTATTCCTCCGCATTACGATGATGGTAAAACAATTTATAAACAACTTAAAGAAATTTTAATTCGAATAATTTCAGGGATTCAAACGATTCGCCGTTCAGTATTAGGGGGTACACTTCCTTCACCTAGAGATGTCAGTACGAGGATTCATCGAGACAAGAATCGGGAAACACGAACTGTTACCTCGATGTTTATGCAATGGGGACAATTTTTGGATCACGACATTATTTCTTCTGCTCAGGCAAGAATGTTCAATCGATCGGTTCCCCGATGCTGCGAAGAAGGAGGTGTAGATCTATTGCCACCAGAATTAACTGTAAGTAGAAACATTATTGGAATATTGCACACTAGTATATATTTCTAATACAGCATCCAGAATGCCTGCCCATTTCCGTATCCAAGAGCGACTGGTTTTTAAGCCAGTTTGGAATTCGATGCATTGAATTTGTTAGAAGCGCACCAACATCTAGGATAGATTGCGATTTAGGTTGGAGGGAGCAAATCAGTCAGGTAACGGCTTACGTTGACGGTTCCACCGTGTATGGTAGCGATTTTGATACAGCCGATTCGTTGAGACTTTTTAAAAAAGGTAAATAATATATTATAAATGATCTCCTAAACCTCAAACTATATTAAATTATTACAAAAATACATTATTCAATGGTATAGTTAATAGCTAAAACAGTCTACGTTCTCCATCTCTTCTTAGATAAACAAAAACACAAAAAGTCGATGTCGATTCTTCGAAAATACACTAAATATTTATGTTTTATAGTCCTTGATTGACCTGTTTGTAATGGACCATGACTTGATAAACGTATGTTCTCTCTTAATTGGTACAGCATAAATGAAAGGCACAAATTGGACAACTTATAACTTTCTTACAAACAGGTTGCTTGATTATTAAACTTTATATTACAAGCATAAATAAATAAACATCACTAAACACCAAATTAACATCTTTAAATAAATATCGAAAAACGAATGCATTTATTTAAACAAATAACGGCATGTTTAAGAGGAAAAATGTTCATAATTTGATAGGCTAGAACTTCAAAGCTCTTGATATTTTAAGCCGCAGGATTTGTATTTTTATATATCTCTACGGTGTAGTACTTATTAATTAATTTCATTTAAATTGCTAATGAGGGTTCAAACATCGTTTGATCTGTAGAATGACCCCGGAATGAGAGAACAGAATTATATGTTAATGTTCATGATAACAAAAAGTAATTTATTATTTATTTAGGCCAATTAGTGTACGGACGTCCTCGCAACGAGGGGCCACTACAGCCGCCAGATCCACCGGAAGGAGAACTATGCAGATTGGGAGCTATAACAACGGACTGCTTCAGAGGTGGAGATCGTAGAGTTGGAGACCAGCCGGGCTTAACTGCATTACATACGGTATGGTTGAGATATCACAACAGACTAGCTATGCGATTGGTAAACTTAAATCCCCACTGGAGTGATGAGAAAGTGTATCAAGAAACTCGGAGGATCGTCGGAGCACTAATCCAACACATCACCTACAGGGAATTTTTGCCTATAATTTTGGGTAACTGAAGTGCTTACAAGGATTAATTTCATGTTTCACTTTTGTTGTACAATTTAAGGTCAAGAAGTAATGAAACTCTTTGAGCTAGATCTAGAACGCGCGGGGTATTACAAGGGTTACGATCCCAAAGTAAATCCCGCCCCAGCGAACTCCTTCGCAACTGCTGCTTTTCGATTTGGACACAGTTTAGTGCAACATTCGTTTATTAGAACTGACACTGCGCATCGAATTATTCGAAACAGTAAATACTGAAATGCTTCTTTCATACAAACTAGCCTAATCACCTGTAATTTTAGATGTTACACTTCACGAAGAACAAGAAAACGTTGAAAACATATGGAGCTTCGGCTCTGTGGACCGATTACTTCTAGGCCTCTGCGATCAACCGATACAACGAAGGGACGAGTTCATAAGCGATGAACTAACGAATCACTTGTTTCAATCTCCCGGGTTCCCCTTTGGAATGGATCTGGCATCCATTAACATCCAGCGAGGCAGAGACCACGGAATACCGAGTTACACTGCATGGAGACAGCCCTGCGGGTTGGTGCCCCTTCAAGATTGGGCAGATTTAGAAAAACTTATGTCCGTCGATACCGTGCAGCGTTTCAGATCATTATACGCCCATTTCGACGACATAGACTTATTTTCCGGAGCATTAGCTGAGAAGCCAGTAAGGGGTGGAATCATAGGGCCCACATTCGCTTGTATAATAGCCCAACAGTTCTCCAACCTACGCAAAGGTGACAGATTCTGGTACGAAAATGGCGATTTTGAATCATCTTTTACGCCCGCACAACTGCAACAAATCCGAAGAATGACTTTTGCGCACGTGCTTTGTAAAACAATGACCGAAATAGAAACTTTGCAGCCGTTTGTGTTTCTCTCAGCAGACGGTCTTAGAAACGCTAGAGTTTCTTGTAGCGACTCCCTCGTTAGCAATTTCGATTTAACCGCCTGGGAAGAGAAAACCCCACCGTCGAATTTTAATAATTTTTTAAGGCGATCGGATGAAGTGTATGAGGAACCTATAAAAACGACTCCTGCTAATGCCGACAATTACGACGAATTATCTCTTGGAGACAGCAGTGGTGATAATGAAAGTGTTGAATATGAGGGTGTCGAGAGCAGGGGACGACCGAATAAAAAGCGGCGCAAAACCACGGTGGCGGCTGCGAAACGTAGAAAAACCACGACTAAAGCGACTGTTACGCGAGTTACAAGACCTAGCGCTTATATTAACAATCACGCAGTGAGCCAAACTGCCCTCAAACCTTTTAAAGTTAAACTGACGAACATTACAACGACTCATATTAATTTAAGTACAAAACACAAATACAATCGACCTACGAATGTAGCTCAAAAGAGACCTCTACTTACTTACGACACGACAACGATGAGATCAACCTCTAACAAACGACCGTACTATCAAACTGACAGTTACTACCAAAGTAATCCTTATCAACCGACACGACGACCAACTCCTCATGTAGACGGATACTTGATTGATTATGCTCTATCCGGCGTCCCTTCCAATACTGTTCGTCCGAAACCAATCAAGTCTCAAGCGGACGGAGCGGGACCTTATCACGTCAATATAAATATCCAGTTCGTTCCACCAGATGGGGAAGCCCAGGGTTCGAGCATATCTGAAACGTATTCCTATAACCCGACAAAATTACAGACAACTACTAGACGACCGAAACCGACAAAAAAACGACCGAGTTTAATCGTGGACAGTTACAACCAATACGAACAAGATTACACGAAACGACCTAACAGTGGACAAAGTAATTTTGTGACAAAACGACCGTCGTATCCCTATCACAGACCAGAGAGCGAATATGGTAACTTCCATCACGTACCTGCATCCACCAACTTGCGACCCATTTACCGACCATTGACTAATCACGAAACAGTATTCGAAGACCTACCTTTTGCCACCTCAAACAAACCTTATAACGGATACAACAATTTTGACCACAAAATTCCGACTATGAGACCTGTTATAATACCTTCATATCTGTACTTGAACGATAACGAACACCAATACCACGACTACGACCCATACCAGCAACAAACTACCAGACCGACGTATAACAGACGACCTACTACGGCCTACAAAACAGACGACAAACACGACCCCGTCGAAGACGCTTATTCGCACATGTTAACCTCAAATCCCGACTTTGATCCCAACAACAATTTCTTTACGGTCGACTCCGAACGACAGCAAACCCAACCTGACATTTCTTACGGCAGTTCAGACGAAACTCGGCCTGAAGACGAAGACGATAAGAATTTCATTAAAATATCCTCAATACAAGGCCATAAAATCACAACCGCGGAAGAAATGAAAAATCCCGTTTACATTTCTGTTCAGCAAAGAGAAGGTGAAGACATAGAACTTTCAAATGACGAGGAACAGTCGGGCGATTCGCCTTTAGTTCAAGTCGATATAGTTCCGAGCGAAGTTAGGTACGTACATTCCATCCATTATTTCTTATCGTTAACTCCACCCACATCACACGACAAACAACTCTGGCAAATAGTAGGTTATAAGGAATGTTTATTCTAAACCAACTAACGAAGGCGCAACAATTTGAAAGCAAACTCAATCGCACTGTGTGAAATGTCATTATTACAACAACAGAAGAATATTTTGTAATTAACCACAGTTCTGGTAACTGCGCAAATTAAACAAGCGGTTGAAGTGGGTGGAGTTAAGGCCAAGATATAATGCCAAGTCTGTAAGTTATTATATAGTTATAACGTTAATATTATTATTACTTTCAGAATGAATGAATGGAAACTCTATAACGAAATCGACGACCTCGCTCCAGCTCTGCCTATCTTTGATTTAATCGATTTCAATTTTAACATGTCCTGTGCCAGTGAAATACCGCAGCCAATGAAATTCCGGGAGAATAATGTTACCGCGACTCTATGAACATACTAAATTAAACATGGTTTGATTGTGGATGACTTTGACTAACGACAGTCTCTGCCAATAACACTTTTTAGTTATCTTAGGTACTTACCACTACCCCTGTTATTTTTTTTATTTTTTCTTATAAAACAAGACAATTAAACATAATTGGTTGTTTCTTCATATAATTCAACGCTACGTCTCGTGAGGGACAAAGCACTCAAAGCAGAAACTGACTCACTTTATTACGACTACTGACTCGAACTTACAACAGTAAACGAACGAAACATGTAATGGACAAATGAAAAAAGTTTATATGAAAGTGGGATTTTTATTAACTAGACGCTCAAGTGGAAATAACCGTACAAAAACACGACAAGCTAAAATAAACATGTGACAGCGACAACGAGCAAAACTAACTCAAACAGACTTCAGCGCGCTACAACAAAACAAAATTTTGTACAAAACCGAAGACGAAATATGTGGACAAATAAAGCAATCATTCACTTTCAATGGACTGAATTTTTGTATCACAACTACGACGACACTGCAAAAAGCTTGACTATTTTATATTACATTTACGACGTTATTAATATTTAACAACGAAAATTCGCGAGTACCCTGTAATTTCGACCGCAATGATTTATCACTTGTTTGGAATACAAAATACAGCACACAATTTCATACAAGAGACGTAAATAGGCAAATGTAATTATCGATCATAAATTGTACGCGACCGACGACAATTACCACTGAAGGCGATTGGATTCCATTGAAATTATCGAGAAGGGTTGGCCATGAAAAACAAAATCAGGGTCGTGACGTGATTTCCAGAACCACGACCATTATTATTCGATAAATTTCAAATGAAGAGCCAAGGCTTTTTGTTCAAATTATGGAAATTAACATACAATAGCACATCTAAGAACTCTTGCACAACACTGTAGGCGTGGTTACAATTATGGCAAAGTATAACTACGTGATAGTTACTAATGGTGTTATTTTGCGAATTAAGATTGGGCATGCTGTTCGTTCTCCATGGTCAACCCTTATCGGAATTTCTAATGGCCAACTCCTCTACCAATTTTAATTTGACATTCTGACTGACTGAAATATGACTTTAACTGGGACATTTACGAAACCGAAAGAACTCAACGCAACTGACGTAGACTAACAAACTTACAATACGTACAAAAGTTAACTAAGTCCTGAAATACAAACAAACAATTACATTTGAAATTAACGAATTTAATAATATATTAAACATCATATATTTTGACTGCTCGACTGTGGACCAGAAATCGAGAACTGTTCCCAATCCGCAAAACTTGACGTACTAACAACTAGAAACTTATCGGAAAATGGTAAAACACTTAATTAAATAAATATTCGATGAGTTCCTTTACTAGACTTAACATTTTAAAAACGTTACATTGACTATTGACTAGCGACTTTTAAACAAAAACCTGACATAAATCGACGCAATGACATAAAGTTAACGTGTTGTTAAGAAAAATAACAAATTAGAGGAATAATTTTAAGACTGACTGTATAAGTGAAATTGGACACGCAAACTTTAATAAGACTGTATTTGACTAACACTTTACTCAAACGAAAACTAGAATTTGTCTACAGTATAGACTTTGACATAATTAACGATTGTATACGCAACATAGACTGACGCAAACAGACACACCTACTGTGCCTTTACTATAGTTTAATCTAAGATTCTATTGTTTAATTTGTTTAAAGTATTGTAAAGAATTTTACTTAAATTTTGTATATTAACAAACAAGTTCCAGCTACTTACGCTGCCATTGGTGATATTGTTACTGTATTTTCTTAATACTTAGAATATAACTCATATTTTTTTATATTTTATTTATTTCTTTTTGTAAAAAGACGACGCTGTATATAAAATTTATATTTATTTAATAAAGCGGTTTCCTTTTATTTGAAATTGCCAATTAAAACTGCGTTCCTGTATGCATCTATTTATTGACCTTAACAACTGGATTACCATATTGGCTACCTACAAGAATATAAACAAATATTTGTTTTAAAAGTCGTCATCACTGTTACTCTGAACTTTGCTGCTGGTTTTTCTACCAGACGGGGCCGCCTTCTCCATGGCTGAAAACTCCAAGCCTAACGAATCGTCGTCCGATTGCAAAGGCAATTCTGGTTCTTCGCCATCCAGCAGCAAGTCGTCCGTATCAGTATCTGTACTCAGATCACCATCTGATCCGCTGACAGAACCAAGAGGATTCAACCCGCCCAAAACCTTTGAAGTGTGCACTGTTCGGCTTCGACCTAAAACAAACACAATTAGCGACCTCTATTAATAATAATTGTAACAAACAATAAACACAAATATGTAAGTAAATAATAAATAAATATATAACTACATGCAGCAACACAAGTATGAAATAAATATCATCATCAACAGCCTTTTGGTCCCATTGCTGACTAGCGGCCTCTTCTCCGTCACGTGCTTCTCCTCGGCGCTACGGTAGAAACACGGGGGACCTACTTTTTAACATCAAATCCAAACGATATAAATTCTAGGGAAGGTTTTTGGCATTAAGATCCCACGGTTGAAAGCCGGATTGAAACATCATGTAAGGTGGGTTGCAGGACAAAATTTTTATCCACTGCTGATACCGCTAGGGAGTCAAACAAATGCAATAATCGACGTTTTGTCCAAAACGCGAGGGCTCTGCCAATTGTGTAATCGCCATACCCACTTACAAACACATTTAAAAAACAAATTCACAATCTAAAGAAAAGAAGTTATTATTCAGGGCCAACCTTAACGGAGTTTCTGGCAGAAAAATTAATTATATACTTTTATGCAATTATAATTTGAACCTTTTCATATAACGAAGAATAATGATGGGATATTTCAGGTTATATTGTAAATGTAAATACTTGTAAGGAATTTCATGACGTATGCATATGACGTTGCAACATAATTCTAATTATTTTGTAATCGAGCTATAAATATCTTCTTCGAATTTTTTCACATTGTAGTATTGTTTTGCAAATTAAATAAATCATTTTCTTCGAATCGGTATTCGCGTCATCTTGCAAAAAGCTTGTCAAATGCAAAAACATACACAGTTTAATATAGAAAATATGAAATTTGTTTGATAGGTCGCAATATAGACCCTTATGGAACACCTTGAGTGAATGCCATTGTGTTTCAATACGTTTTGTAGTTAAGTAATTATTTATTATTGAGGTAATATAAACCTGAATCGTGACAAACCGATCAAGACCTTTGGAACATAACATAAATTCGATAGGTACTAATTGACTGTTCTATTGTGTAGTTAAGGGAATCATAGATAAGGGAAATATTGTTATCAACTGTCGAGATGGCATGAGGAGGCTGAAGTAAGAGGATTTCACTTCTTAGAAGGAAAGGTAAACAGTAAACAAACTTGAAGCGTCTATTATCTGCTTTGAAAACATTTACTAATATAACCGCGTTAGCTATACATAAACAATTATAAAAAAATTAATCAAATGCATTATTTCGTGCTATAATTTAGTGCAGCATATTCTCAATGCGTAGTATATGTTTTTATGCAGAATAGTCATGCAGGGATTCCAGTGTCATGTTTCAATTTTCTCGGAAGAACGCAGTAGGCTGCATTTGATAAAAAAGCTTGCCGATTTGACGCTAATTGTATTGTCGTCTGCTAACGATAGTGCATTATCGAAGAATGCAGTTAAATGAATCGTTTCGGGAAAATTCGGCTACTTAACAGTGGCGGCTTGTACTAAAGGGCACAAGGGCACGTGCCCACCCAACCACTAAGATAAACACAGAAAGAAATTCGCATGTAATTCAGTGCATTATTTTAATTTCATTATTTTAACGATGGTATCAAATTTTCCTTCCGCATCAAAGGCGCGGCTAACAGCCTCAAAACTATTTTCGGGGGAACACTCTGATTTGTACCTATTTAGAGGATGATTCGGTTGCCTATCGTTATCTTCGCTATACGCGATATACCAGGCGAATGGGGCACCGAGCACATTGTTCCCGTTTGCAGTCAACGTTTGAATTTGCACTTTGGAGCGCTGTTTTCGCGCAATCGCGCGTTTGAATTCAAAGACGAAAGTGACGTTTTTTCAATGATTGAAGTTAATTGTGTGCAAAAAGATCGACTGAACGCATTGTCGCTCCTATTAATAGAAAAGAAGTTCGTCCAGTCTATCCCGGATTTTGACGACAAAGTCATAGACGTCTTTTCCAGCATGAAAAATAGGAGAATGGATTTTATGTACAAAAAATAGGTAAGTTTTTTCTTGTGCCCACCCTCTTTCTTAACTCACGAGCCGCCACTGCTGTTTTGGCTTCTGAAGGTCCATATCCAAGCTAGAGAATAAAACAAGCTGCAATAAATGTTTCTAAAGCAGGTAGTAGACTGCTTACTATTACCTTTCCTTCTAAGAAGTGAAATCCCCTTACTTCAAGCCTTCATGCACTCTCGTTGGTTGACGACTATAGGTGAAAATAAACCCTGGTTGCCTTTCACCTCTACATTTAAATTTCAGTTGCAAAATTTCAAATTTTAAAATTTAAGAGTACTATATTTCAACGAATGATGATTCTTTGGGCATAGACAAAAAATCATTGGTATACAAAAAGTCAACATCCTAATTGCGATCTGGCGAGTGTGAATTTTTTTTATTGTTCGCCACGAATTTACTGTCTGCCATTATAATAATTATTAAATAATAATAAATATTTGTTAAAATATACTTAACTTCTGTCAGCTAGCTATAACAGCTGGGAAGAATGATTCGAGTTTGAAAGGCCTTGTGACGGGGTGTTGAGAGGGGTCAGCGGCGACAGTCTGCGTGGGTCAGTGATTGTAGCTAGGCGTGCATATATTTGGCGTTATAACTAAATAATAGGGTTTGCGAACCTACTAACTGATTGCGATGCGAATACCCTCTAAGCTGAGGCGAGGTGCGAATTTAGTGTTACCACTTATGTGGATATATATAAAGATAGGCTGCAATGGCAATGTCAGCGAATATAAGCAGTGGCGTCCCTGGCTAGGTTATGGTTGATATCCCATGAGGTGTTGTATGTGTTTACCCGAATAGTTACGTATTATTTACTTGGTATTATAAATGGTTTATGTCCCGTGAAGACTCATGTCTGTCTACCCAAATGGTTACATATTATCTACTTGGTATTATAAATCGTTTATGTCTCGTGAAGACTCATATCTGTCTACCCAAATGGTTATGCATTATCTACTTGGTATTATATATGGTTTACAACCACTGGGCACTATTATAGTTGTTGTACAAGATTGGTGTGTCTATGTAAGTAGTTGTTGGAAACAGTAGCGTAATGAATATGAGTAGATAGTGTGTGTGGCATGCTTAATCATTATTCTCCTAGCAATCATTCGGGAGGTAGTCAGTCGGCAGAGGTTACATCGAAAATATGCCTACGTCGAATTCTTCTTCTTATTATGAATGCAACATTAATGTTAGGATGGCATCGACTGACTTTTACGCGGGGGTGTGGACACTAATTATACTGTCTACTTCGCATGTGGGGCTGCGGGCGCACCTCCCCCCCCCCACAGGATCCCTCTGGAGGATTGGTGCACCATAAGATATGCATAATTTTCATAATTACTGTACGAGTACGAATTACCGCGGACACAGCAACTAGCCAGCAGATCAGCATCCGTATCCAGTTCGAATCCCAATCCAGGGGCAGGGGGCTGGTGAACTCCCGGTGACTACAACTGCCCAACATTTATTGACAGATCAGTAAATCTATGTTTCATTTTCTGTTGCATGTCACATGACTATCGCCGCCAGTGAGTTCTGATTGCATCCGCTGTTTGTTTACCCAGGAATTGCATAAATTGAATGGAATGGAGCTGCAACCGTATTTAAATTGAAAATTCAGTAGTTTTTATTCGCCCCCCCGTAAAGTCGACCTTAACATTATAATGTTGTTTGTTGTTTTAGTTTTTTCTTATAAACCGTAATGGTAGCCTTTCTTGACTCCCCTGTATATTGCTGAAACGTTTTCTCGTGTAACGTAGTGTAAAGTTTATTATTGTTGTTTGTGATTAAATAGTCTGATTCCCAACGGTCATTATAAACTCGATGTCCGTTCGTTATTTTTCTTTTCTGCGAAGACATATTTCACCGAGTATTTCACTCAAAAAGGCTTTAGAATGGGTGCGTAAGGCACACTAGAACAATTATTAACTAACTCTGCCCGTCCCGCTGGACTCAACCTTCTTATATACGTGCGCGTGGCTTCTCGAATATTCGGGGGTGATCGAGCAAGATCGGTCCGATTTCCAGTATCTTCGCTGCGACCTTCTATCCGTCGCCAGTGGCGTAACACGTGTTTTTATTTGTATTTTATATATATATATATATATATATATATTTGAGGGTAATTTATACTTTTGGCGCAAGAAGTGAGGTCGCGGGCCTCATGTTGGACAGCCCTGATTTAAAGGATCCTTATTACATATTATCTTGCTTGTGTCCGAATAAACCTAAATAATCGTATTGAATACTTTTTTAAATGCTTTGTAAAACTCGCGGTATACTATTACTCGCTTTTAGTTAGAGATAATTTATAATATCCCAAGTACATTTTGATTTATTTGATGAATTTATATATATATATATATATATAACCGGAAATTTTTCTGCTTAAATTTATATTTTAAAATAATAACACTGTATGTGTTTCTGTACATCAAGCGCAACTCTCTAGAGTGCTGTGACCGTGCTTTAATTTCGTTTGCTGATCCAGTGGCTCTATGATAATGGCTCTTAGATTCTAAATTTAATGTGAGGCAAACTGCATTAAATATATGAGCAAAAATACGGAAAACCCTCTCGTACTTTCCGAAACTTTATAAACATCCAGTTCTTGGATCAAATAGATTTAAAATTTTTTAATAGTATCGCTTTCCAGTTAATGGTATGAACAAGATCGTCAGATCCGATAACCACGTTTAAACGTGCAATCTTATTACACTTCAAAAACCACCTAAAAAACTAAAATTGCTGATGAGGCAAGTCGTTTCAGCTTGTAAACCAAGCAGAAACGAAGAAGAAAATTTTTGTTCATTAGCATAGATAATAAACACGGCGTTCCTCTCTCCCACGAGGCTTGGATATTATGAGACTAAAATCATAACAACCCTCAGCAAAAAAATAAGAAATTCTAAGAGATATTCATGAGAAGGTGTCAAGGAAACGAATTTTATCAATACGAGAGCGTGTCGCATTTTTATATTCCATACGCTTCGGTTGTCGGTAATGTAGATTCCTCCGGCAACTGAAAGCTCATTATTAAAAGTAGTAACAGGGGATAGTTTTTAGTATTGTTATTTGTGATTTCTCTCTGCAACTACATAAAAACAGTTATTTTTAGAAACAATAAGGAAGTGACATGCTTAAAATTCCTAATGGGTCAGAACTACCCATAGGTAAAACTTCATAGTGAGTGGCTACAATAAACCAATAATGGCTGCAGTGCTAGGAGATGCTAGGAAAACCGCGTGCTAGATGTCGCCCATTCAAACTAAAAGATAATAATAAAATAATACGGAAGTACGTCTGCAAATTGGTGTACATGTTCGAATACGAAGCATTCCAACTCTAATATTAATGAGATTTAGAGGATCCAGTACAAAATATTGAAGCAGCTGACTAGAAGCCATTTAAATAATTTGTTAACCAGTCTATGAAATTTTTCGTGAGACAGGAAGCATTGCCAGAAAGGAGTGTGGCAGGCACCCGTGTAAGATATTGCATAAAATATATTACTAAAAAAATATATAAAAATGCAACAAAAATAACAACTTTTATGTCATAATTACAAATCTATCTTCTGACAAGAATGTATCATATTATAATGTCGTAGAATAATATGCAGATTTATTATTAGCGACTGGTGAATTTGGAAAATACATCAAAAGCAGACTGTACATGTAGTCAAGAAGATATTTGGAGCATCTCTTACAGTAAATTATTTTAATTTATATTTATGTTTTTACCACCACTTTTCACAAGTGAGGTTATGCAAACATATTAATAAACTAGGACATATGAGACCCCCAACCCCTACCAGCAGTGGACTAATTATAATACAAAGCAATTTAAAAAACTATAAATATTTTATAATTTTTATAGGACGTACCGCCCGTTCTAGCTCTCGGTCTTTCCTGTTTCACTTGAGGTTCCTGATTTGATTCTGGCGTATTTTCGTCGAAACTTAGCAAATCAACGGGATCGCCTCTGTCGAGGGGCGCAGTTTCGACTACCCTTTGGGAAGCAGCAAGCTGCTGCCTTTCCATATGCGCTCTTTCTGCATTGCTCGCCAAGCTCTCCAAATGATTTAGAGTGCGAACACGTACTGCATACTGAACAAACAACTTTTCCAGCTCTCCTTCCAGTTCGGTAAACTCTTCCAAAAACGCTGGTCTGGAAAATCAAAAAGTAGATAAGTTGCAACCTGCAAGCACCGCAATAAATTTGTGCTAATCAGTGGACCTAAAAGCGAACCGCTTTCTTTACGAAAGAGGATATTAATTAAAGCTTCTAGTTAGTTCCTGGAGGAAGAACCTGAATTTTAAGTGCACATCACTAACCTGACCTTCTTTAACGTTTGTAGCCTTTTCTCGTAACGGTCTATTTCTATTTTCCGGCGTTGTATCTTCGCGTCCAAATTGGCTTCAGTCGCAGAAACGTTATCGATCAATTGTTTCGTTTCCGTGATTTCCTTTTTTATCGCCTCCACCGCCTGTTTTATGCCCGCTTCCACTTCACTAACTTCGTACTGCCTGCCGGCACTTATATGTCTTAGCGCCTTAAAAACAATGTTATTTTAAGAAATTCTTCTTGGTTTATCCGCGCGCAGCCTACGCACCCTCAAGTCGACTTCCTTCCCCAGTAAATCGTATAATCTCGCCCCCGTGGAGGTTATTTCGCTCGCTAATTGTCTAGATTGCTTCAGATCGTTAACCTGAGGACAAATGAACTAACTTTTAAAACCCTTCGAACAACGCAAAGCTCTCGCCTCAAACCTTATCCGAAATGTCGAAGTCGCGCAACGTAACTCCGGTCGTGCTGTCATCTTGGTCTTCCTTCTCCTGAGAATTTTCCTGCAACGCCTTGTACAGCAACGTCGTTATTTTTAATAATTCTTTGACGGCGTAACCATCTGCCTGATACAATCGCTTTGTGTTGAGCTTAATATTACCTTTCAGTGCCTGAAATTTATTACGAAATTAAGCACCTAACTAATTAAAGAAACCATCGCTTTGAAACGTTTATACAGCTTGGGTAGAACAAATGCTGTTCTCATTTGAGATCAAAGGAAACTAATCTTAAGGCAAATTCCCTTGATTAACTATAAATAGAATGCGGAAAATATACATCTGGAAGAAAATAGCAGAGAAAACCAAAAAATATTCTACAAGACTGAAAAATACTAGAAAAAGAAAATCAAGTAAGCATACAATTATTATGAATAAGAAAGGAGAAATAATAACAGACGGCAAGGAAATACTGGAAATCTGGAAACAATATTTTCGAGAATTAATGTGCATAAAAGAAATGGAGAATGATTTGAATGAAAATTGAACTTATGGTTACAAACGAACGAAAATGAAGATGAATTAGGGCTAATAACAGAAGACGTGACAGAGGCCCTTAACATTTTCAAAAATGGGAAACCTCCAGGGCATGTCAAAATTACCTCAGAAATAGTAAACATTATGGGAAAGAAAATTGCAGAACTATGGCTGATAATTTATTTAAACCTTGGGGAGGACAAGGATTTGATCTTTATATTTGCCAGGACAATAATACTTAATCGGCTTATGCCTGTTAGCTGTTTGTGAACCCACACAAACTAACGTTTCGCAAGACATTGCAGCTTGTATCTTCAGAGTGAATAGAACACTGTTTAGGCAGAGAGGGCCTACAAACAAATATTGCTCAAACCTCTAGAGCAAATGCTTGTAAAGGCAGACAAGCTATAGGTCGGCCCTTACCTGATAATGCTGGGTGTAGTGCCCAAATGACGACGCGGTCTAAGCCAAAAGTAAATTGTAATATTGACAGTTCGAGGAACCGTGAATGCATCACATAATATGTATGAAGATTTATAATAAGGCTTGGGAAGAAGAAACAAAACTGTAACGACTATAGAGGGATAACGCTATTAAGTACAACAATGAAAACATACAACGTAAAGGACCAGATATCCACAATGAAACAAATAATCCAAAGAACCCTGCTGCGGGAAAGAAAGGCATAATGTGGATTTTTGGACTTGGAAGGGGCCTTACGCCAAATTAAAAAGCTGAAGGTATGGGAAACTTCATCCAAGAGAAGGGTGAACAGTAAATCAGAAAATCTTATCAAGTTATAACTAAAGAAAGGTTAACGAAAGAAGGAATGATGAGTTCTATTCAACATCTTCGTAGATGAAACAATGAAAAAATATAAGCCCAGTTTAAAGAAATTACATGTAGGATAAAGAAACCTTGAACGGGACAAACTTCTGGAAGGACATACTCAGCAAGTATGGCATGAAAATGAAACAGAAAAAAAAATGTAAAGATGATGTCCAAGGGAAAAGAGGAAGCAATAGACATTCAAATTAGAAAAAAGAAAATAAAATAAATATCGCAATTTAAATACCTAGAACTCAAAACACAAAGTAATAAACAACAAAATATAGACATTAACTAAAGCACTGAAAAAACAACTAGCCAAACAGATATCTGAAAACAATTATCAACGAGGACTAAGATGACAATATTTAAGACGATTTATAGACCTATCCTTACTTATGGTTGCGAATCATGAATACTTACAAGAATTTTGAAACGTAAATTACAAGCAATAGAGATGGAATACTTGAGAGGGGTGAAAGGCATAACACGAAGAGACAGCATAAAAAATACTAGTGTACATTGTACAAGCACAACTACAAATCGCGTCAATCTGTGAATAAATAGAGAAACAACAGCTTAACTGGTGGGGACATCTACAGAAAATAGAAGATACGAGCCCGAATAAAAAAATACAGGAAGCACGAATAACGATAAAACGTAAACATGAAAGGCCAAGAGAAACGTGGGAGACATAATAGCAAAGGCAATACAGAAAAGACGACAAACAGTAAATGATGCAAGAAGCATAACTAAAGGTAGAAAACAATGGAAATGATTTGTGTGAAACGACTATACATATACCTAATATAAAATATGCATTTGTATATAATATAGCATATATGCCGAGCTATAATTGTTTTATTTATGGCCGGATTAGATCCATAAAATTCAATTTTTGAAAAATGTAGTGTAAATACATATTTTTATTATTATTATTGTATAGTGTGTGACGGTAGCTCAGTTGATAGAGCGCTCGCTTTCTGAGTAAAACGTCGATTCTGGCTTGGGTTCAAAAACTAAGCATTACTATGCAGATTTATAAAAATATTGTCTGCGACCCACCATACACAATTTCCCAATCCGGCTTGCAACCGTGGGATCTTAATGTTAAAAACCTTCTCCGGAATTTCTGGCGTTCGGATTCAACGTTAAACTGTAGGTTCCCCGTGTTTCTGTTTTAGCGCTGAGGAGGAACACGTTGCAGAGAAGAGGCCGATGCCCGGCAGTGGGACGATAAGGCTGTCAATGATGATCTTTTTCATAATATAAATTTCTTTCTTAGAAATCTGTGAAAAGCTTGTTCAGCATAGATTTTATGCAGTAGTATTCACAGAAGGATTTATGTAAATACAGTGGTTACAAAAAAAAACAAGACATAGTAAATTATAAGTAAGAACTATACAGGGTGATTCAGGGTGAATCATATGCGAAAAACTTTAACTACTTATAGCTGATTTTATTTAACCCCTAAATCTCCCTGTAAATTTTATTAAAATTTGGCATCGTTATCGAGATATGGAACTTCAAGTTTTTTAACATCAATTCGCTAAAATGTGTGTAACGTTTTTGACAGAATTTGATAAACTTCGTTGTTTGGGAAAGCTAAGAGTCCAAGCTTAATTTCCAGTCCAGAAAAATATACAGTTGTTTATGAAAATAATGTAAAATAGATTGTACAAAACAGTACCTGATCCTCCCACTTGGGCAGCCTCTGGTACATATATTAAAACAAAACCAGGCTTTACTAATCTGCAGCTTTTATGAGTTACGTATGTACAAGAAATTTCAAAACATTTGTGTAACTATTACCAAAATTATACGCAGAAAAACAAATCTCAATTTAGATTCAGTTTGTGTAAACATTTTTTCTTGTTTTAGTGTGAAGAACTCGCTCTCGAAGCTTGGACAAGCAATTTAGTTACATCCTGTATAATGTGATTTACTTTAATTCGTGAATAAACTATTAGGTTTTGATTACTTTTACGTTTTGGAAACCGTCATATATTTTTAAAACTGGTATCTAAAAAAACATGCAATAACGTATACGTTAATTTTGTTACATATATTTAATGTGAGTTGCATATTTTAACCTGCTCTAGTTAGAGAGCTCTCAAGATAGATTGGTTCCAATTAAGTTTTAATAGAATTTGTTTAGTCTAATGGAAATTTGAAAACAAAAATCGTGTTTTATGCCATTCCATAATAAATTCATTAATTCTATTGATTTATTTTGATTACAATAAGGAGACCTTGAACATCTTCAGTTAATATTTAATTTACTTTTACAGCCATTACATTCACTAAATTATTAAAATAAAGCTTCTTTTAGAACAGTACAGTTCCGCACAGTTTTTATTTAAAAGTAATGACGTACAAATGTTAGCTCAAAATCGAACCTGTAATTTGTAAATTTCCTATCTTTGAAGACAACCAGAAACAGCAAATCGAACTGGCACAAAAAAATTTGCTTTTCTTATCTACAGGGAAAAAGCAGAAATTTCTGACTCTGACTTTTAAAACTTCAATTTTGAAATGGCGTTTGTTGTTGAAAATCCGCCCAAGTTTGATCTGCATGCGGTCGTACAATTTTTATTCATACGCGAATGCAAACAGTGTATAGAAATGCATGTATTGCGTACACAACTGTGAAGGAATGATGCCGAAAATGTAAGAATAGAAAAGAGGGGACTACGGATGAACCGCGAACAGGTGCATGGTGTACTGCATTAACAGAAAACAATATGGCATGTGTGGAAAGCCTTATTAGAGAAAATCGTCGAATTTCAAATAGATATTGTTGGTGCGAGTGTAGGGTCTGTCCATAATATTGTTTGTAATGAGGGTTACAGCAAAGTTTGTTCGCAATGGATTCCTGGTCTCTTGTCTAATGAACAAAAATACTTGCGGATGGGCATATGTCTCCAACACCTCACAGACTATAGGCAAAATAGTGATGAATTTCTCCTGTCAATAGGTGCTGGTGCCATTACTACGAGCCATCCAGTAAGTTATCATCGATGGAGTGGAAACATTCAAGTTCACCACCACCGAAGAAGTTTAAAGCACAACCTTCTGCAGGCAAGGCGATGTTAACATTTTTATTCGACTATGAAATACCATTGTTGATAGAGTTTAAGGAACCTGGAGTAAATGTCAATGCGAATCTGTACAATGAAACTTTGAACAAGCTTCATCAGGCAATAAGATGGAAACGTCCAGGAAAACTTACGCGTGGGGTCATTTTGCTGCACACCAATGCTAGGCCTCATGTTGCTAATGTGGTAAAAGAAAATCAACAAAAGAAATGGAGGGTTTTAGAGGAACTATCCCATAGCCCGGATCTATCGCCTTGAGATTTCCATATTTTTGGACTGCTGAAAAAGGCGTTAAAAGGTCGACATTTGAGTCTGACGCAGAAGTACAGATAGCTGTGGAAGACTTCTTCAATCAGCAGCCATAAGAATTCTGTCAGCAGGGTATACGTCGGTTAGTAAAACAATGAGATAGGTGCTTTAACTGTGGCGGTAATTATTTGTAATTAAATTGTTGAATAAATTTTTTATAATGCAAAGATATATTTCAATTGAACACGCTTCGTACATTAACCCTCGGACGACGCAAATCGGGTCTGAAATGACCCGGAAATTTTTTATTAATAATTCTACCGTTCTCCAAAACACAGCTTTTGGTGTTTGCGCATGGCTCGCTGCTATAGAATAAATTTCATGGAAAAAATGGTATAATATACTTGAGATAATCCGTTCGCGTCACTTGAGACCAGAAGGTGTGCTCTCTGAATAGGCAATGAAGACCAAAATACTAAGTGTTATAGTAGTTTTAAACTTATTTGTTAGATTACTGTAAGAAAGAATACAAAACATGCAAGAAATAATTTTTACACTATCTGTAAAAAGAATTTGTATTGAATAGACTCGTCATTGCTGGCTGTCGAATTTAATACCTCTTTTAGTCTGCACGTCAATAACTGCAAATGGTTGTAATAGACAAAACTATTATAATTAAATTTTCAAGCGCAAGCCTTTATTAGGAGCATAGACATTATGGTAATCCGAAATTGTTGTAATAACACCAAAATACAAGCAGGGTCACTTGAAACCCAGTGTGAGAATGAAAGTAGGTTACATAAATTCCACTTTACATTAACCGTAAACAACAAGATAAAACGCACTTGCTACGTTAGAATATTCAATGGATCATGGGTTATTTACAATAAACAGCGAATAATCGAAATGCCTGTCCTCAATTTCGATACCTTGAAGCACTCTCCGATTTATATCCTCAAATGTTTTTGAAAACTCTTAATTAAATTGCAAGTATGAACCTTCTCCACACATAATTAAGAAGCTGGTAAATGTGATTATCTGTATATTTATCCGAATTGTCTCTAAGTTTTATGAAAAGCTAAAAATTTGGAAAAATGTAACCGATTTTAATTACGGAAACACTAAACATTAAAAGTTACCAACAATCAAGTGCCCTATGTGGGTGGGCACGCTGCGCCCCGCACCCATGAGCCTGATGAGAAGGGGCGCCATTTCAAAACGATCAATAATAATAAATTTTTATGAAATGCTCTTATTCATTGAGGGAAACTTTACTACATAGATTTCCCGATTACAAATAAACAGTAAGACGAAAAAAATTAACAATAAACTGAACAACCGTAACCTGCACCCCTTTCTGAATCATAAAATTATTAAAAAATGATTTGTTATCAACAATTTGCAAAGAAAGTCTTACCAATTAATTAATAACGACAATAATAAATAATATTATAAATACTCTAGATATTAGAGATCTAAATAAGAATTTTGTGGCGGATACAGCTAGGACGATAAATATGTGATAAATGTTATGTGGTATACAGGATGAGTCTTCGAAGGCGAATCAGCTTGATATTTCGATTATTTGAAATATTAGGAAACATATTTTTGGACATATTGTAATAGGCAGTGCCTTCTATGTATAGGCACTATCAATAATATTTTTGGGCTATTCCAACGAGGTTAAATGATTATTAGAAACCGCCTATAAAAAAATTAAAATTTTTTATTGCTTGGAACATTGTTGATTGTAGCTCTTAAGTATTTAAAAATATTTTAATTTAAGTGTTCTTCTAAAATATTTAAATAAATGTTAGGGATTTGTTGAAAGGCCAGATGGTAACGTGAGAAGCACGGATCGAATTGCCAGACAAGTACAATTGTTTAATATCTTCTTATTTAAAAATTCTTGTAGTTAATGTTAGCGGTATTAACAATTTCAAGTTTACATTTTATTTGTCAATACCAAACGTACCAACTTTTACTACCAGTAGGGTTTAACGAAATATTGGCAAGTAGTAAAATAAAAATATTTTTGCGAAATAAACATTAGGAAACTAATAGTAATTCGTTATTTTCTCTAACATTCAAATAAATTTAAATTTAAAATAATAATATGAACAGCACTGCTCGGGAATCGAAACTTCATCAGAGTAGCCCATTTAACCTCTTCGTTGCCCGATGTCATTATTACATATAATAGTGATACTCTGGGAATTGGATATTTTAATACTTATAAAAATTAATTTAAACTGACTAAATTAACGCCCTAATAACTGAAATCGCTAATAATTTGCACAAACTAATTTCTAAATGCGAAATGCGTTATTTAAAAGTATCTAGGAAGACAGTATCTGCGCAACTCTGTTTCTCTTATTTTTGTTTTATTTTACATTTTACATTAATACAGCGCTAATTTGAGCTGACGGACTAAATTTAAAACGTTTATTTAAATATTTTGTAGAACTCCTAAAGTAAATGTTTCTTAATAAATAGAGCTTTACAGAAAGCAACATTGGAAGCAATAATCAATACTAAAAGTTTTAATGTTTGTAGCCACTTTTTAGAAAAATTTAACTTCGTCGGAATAGCTATAAAATACTATTGATAGTGCCTATGCATAGGGAGCTCCGTCTATTTCCAATAAAAATACGTCCAAAAATAATATTCTTAATATTTCATATAAGTGAAATATCAAGCTGATTCGTCTTAGCAGACACCCTGTATGCCAAAGTTTAAAATGTATTATTTTGTTGTGATTGTTGATAATTGGCAGATGCTCTACTTTTATGCACGCATACGTATATTGAACTAACAAATAAAAAATGTTTTCTAGAATTTTTATTCAATTATTTTAAATTGTAAATACTGTTTTATGGGGACGCTGAAATATAATTTTGAACAAAGGCACCTTTTACCCACGCGCCAACAATAACAAATGTACAAATTAAATACAAACTCTCTCAACATACAACCGCATTTAATTAAACAATAACAATTATTAGAAAATATTGGCGGACGACAGAATTATGGTGAAACTGTTACGTGAAAAATATCCCGTAAATTAATTTAAAAGTTATTTTTCGAACCCACAGGAACATGATGTAAAACCATTCTGATGGATCTCTTAAAACTCACTCAATCAGTCCCCTAAAAATCGAATAGTTATATAAATACTACGCTTTTCAACCTACTCAGGAAATTATGTTAAAACCATGAAACCTTTAAATGCACTTTTCTAGCCCTAAAAACCAAATATTTGCTTCGATGTTATTTTTCGTAACCTATTCAGGCAAACTGTGGCTTAGGCCCCGTCATAGGTATTTCACCGCTAAAATAAATTTTCAGTGTAGATAAAATCATTAGAGAAGACTACAAAAAGAATAATATACAGCGCGTTATATTTAAATAAAAAATAAACTTTAAAGCACAATCTACGGAAGTAAAAATATAAAAATATACAGAGCGCTCTATTTAAATAATAAATTGTTTCGACAACAAAATAATTCCTTTTAAATACATGCTTACATCTCCATGCAATTTATACGTTACATAAAGAAACTATCAAACACTTTGACATAGCCAACGCGTTCAACTGGTTTACATAGCGTGCAATAGCTATTTGTGTATTAAGAGCG
>JABXWE010011864.1:0-41759 GCA_014611495.1 Limonius californicus | reverse complement strand
CGCATGATTTAACTTCGCACGCTTGATCGCTTCACTAATCATGTCTTTAGTATATAAGCTCTAGTAGTCTCTAAGTTTGTTAGTATTCACCTGATGACGACTGTAGATACCTAACAGTCGAAACGTTGTGTAATTACTGTGTTTTTAAAATAAAGACAATGGAAGTCCAAACTACTGATTTTATTTCAACCACATCATTGTCTACCACATTCAAACGGACATCGTGCAAGTTTGTTTCGCCATCTATGAAATTTCTGGTGTTTGACCTTTGCTGCTCTCATAATGTCTGGACATGAAACTCGCATATTTGATGGTGCATTTCGGCAACAGTTAGTTTTTTGCATGGAGAAAAGGAATCACAGGGCGCAATTGCCATTTGTCGGGATTTTCAATCATAGTGTTCATTTAGCTCTTTATTATACACCTGAATGTAATGACAGAACCATGGTAAACTGACGTGTGGCTAGCACATCAACCACTAAAACACCCCCACAATAGGATTGGTTGGAGACGGTGGTTTAAGTATATAAACTTTGGGAAACTCGTTACCACCACAATATTTATCGTCTAAAACGTATTTCGCCAACTAAACTGCCATCTTCAGTAGAAACTTGAAGCAAGTAAGGTAACTTGGCTGAAGAATCCCTCTGGAGATAATTCCTTCACCAAGTCAACAATTGAAGTGTAATGCTAATAATCTAACAAACAAAGGCTTAATACTAAATCCCCGTTACGGTTACGCCTGACCGGTTAAGGAATTATTTTCAACAAATGCATTAAACTGAGTTAGGAGTCGACTCATTATCTGAATTTAAAAGATTTTTCCTATTTTTGAAAGTATGAATGCTCTCATAGCAATTCAATTGTTGTATTGAAGACACTTCCTGTAACAATTTTAGATTTTCCAGTTGTATACCGTGTCTTGTCTCGTAAATATGTTGGGCAACACTTGACTCTCTCTCTCTCTTCTCTTCTCTCCTTCAGCGTGTGTCTGTCCAGTGTTGGACGTACGCCTTCCCCATCTCACTCCACTTTCCTCTATTCACCGCTTCTTTTTCTCCATAGCTTTCCGGTGGATTTTGTAAGGTCATCTTCCCATCTAGGCCTTCCGGTACTTCTCTTACCGGTGCATAGTCGCCACACTGCTATCCGTTTTGTCCATCTGTCGTCGTCTGAACGACGAAATAGCATGACCCGCCCATTGCCACTTTATCTTCCTACTCTTTCAACCACATCTGCCACTTTTGTCTTACTCCTCACCCAATCGTTTGTCATGTAGTCTCTCATATAACGTGTAACACGGCTCGTTCCATCGATCGCTGTGCTGTGTGTAATAAGTGGATGGAATGTTTTGTTAGTGACCAAGTTTCCGATCCGTAAGTTATATTTGGGAGAATACATTGGTTGTATACTTCTGTTTTTAGATGTTGAGCCAGTTCAGCTGCAAATATGTATCTTAGCTTACCGAAAGTAGCCCAGCCAAGTCGAATTCTGCGGTTTATTTTATTCCCTAGACTGTTTATTTCGAATCCTATATTCTGTCTCAAATATACGTATTTACTAACCATTTCTAGTTTTGTGTTTCCACATTTAATTTGCAGATCGATTGGGTGATGACTTACCATGACTTTTGTTTCTGATTTATTTATGTTAAGACGTATTTTGCTGGTGACTTCCAGCAGTTCCGTTACCATTTCCTGTAATTGATTTAGTGTAGAAATAGTTTTAGAAATTGTTATGTTTGTTTGATTTTGCCGTTTCATCAGAATTAAAGTCTTATTTTGATTGCCGCTCCGTAGCCGATTACTATCTTGTTATTTCCCGAATACAGTATAGTGGACTTTTTTTGTTATCATGGAGAAATATCGATTAATATTTTCTCTACGCGCTTGACCGTGAACGTTTGTTGGGAATTTCCTGCCCTTGAAGGGAATCCTAAGATTTAAATTATTCTAGAATGATTGCAACATACTTCGCAATATTATGAAATATTCTAGCTGTTGGGTGTTCGCGTTTCGTTCTTTCGTTAGTCGATTTAATATCTGCTTTCGACCCGGTTGCTTGCGAAGATTTCGGCGCCGAAATCAAGTACTGCAAGGGTGGCTTGGGTTTTAGACGGGTGTCCATTGCATGAATTTTCGTATCGCTTTTATCACCGTCTGGTGAACAGAACCATCGTCAAGTGTCGCTGGATTTTAACCCTTGGAAGGCAATTCATTGCGAATTTGCTGATCACCTTCAGCGGATTATTATCGAACCCCTTTCCTGTCCCTCTGGATGTGCCGCTGCTGCGACAAACTAGGAAGTTCGTGCAGCGAATATTTCGTTCCGATCACAATTGCTGGTGCAATCGTGATCCAGTCTTCAGGGGCGTGCCTGTGAATTTTCCTGCTTCCCGAAGAATATAGGAACACCCCAATTGTGCCTCTCTCTACTCCGTACCTAGGAGAAAACTAAAGTAAAACTTGCCAATGTACTGTACAGTGATTTATTTCCCTGTTTATCAGTGTTTCGTTAAAGACTAAGAAATAGAACAGTTTAATTCCCTTCCCTGACCGTGTTTCGATGCAGTCAAAGGCCTTTTTGTTATTATTTTAGTTAATAATTTATGTAAGTGCGATAGGAGTGAAATAGGTCTGTAGTCTGAAAGTCGCGTATGCTACGTTTTTATGCAACAGGATAACTATTGAATTTTTCCACTTTGTGGGTACTTTCCCTTCATCCAAACATTTATTAAATACATCTTTCAAAGACTGTATGATAGAATGCCCTCCATGTTTAATTAGTTCCGAGACTATGCCGTCATTTCCTGGAGCCTGATCGTTCTTCATAGATTTAAGGGCATTTTTTATTTCATATATACTTATTTCCGGTATGTCTTATTTATAATGTCTTGTTAGTCTGGATCTCTTTTCGTTTTTATTGTATTCGGGCCGCCTAACTTTCGAGGAGTACAAATTTTGGTAAAATCTTTCTATGCGATTTAGAATTTCATTTCTTTCTGTCAGTATTATGCCGTTCTCGTCTGAAAGTTTTAGTATAGAAGTTGTTTCGGGGGTATTTGACGCTTGAATACTAGAAGTCCACGGTTCTGTGCAATGACTCTTTCTACCAAATTTTTGTTGAAATTCGAAATATCCTTTCTTTCTAATAATTTTGACACTTGACTACCTACAGTTTATGATACGATTCTTTAAACCTAAAGGGTTTTCTCAAGTTTAACCCCGCACTTCATCAATTTTACTGTGCCCCTCATTCGGTGTGAATATTTAAACCTTATTTTCAAAAAAAGCCTCGCATTTTGAATAACCGAGGTATCAAACCGTTTCAACTAACGAAACTCACTCCGTATATTACTACAAACCATAACTTCCCTAACTTAATACATGGACTTATTTCTAAACCAGCATTAAAAGGTACAATTAATTTAATATTTAACAAATGTTTGACAGTAAAAGTAGTGCGCCATAAGAAATACTTTGCATTCTCCAACAGTATTGTTATATACAATTTTGATATTGTTTTACCAATTGTTAATGTAAAATTCAAAATTACGAACGCGATTTGGCATCAATGTAAACTTTCAAAACATGGAAAAGGAATTAATACGAATTCGAGGTTATGTGTTCGTTTAAACCACCTCGATTGGGAGAAGCCTCTTATGAAGGTGACAAACTATAAGTCTACTAAGTTTGTAGCTACTATGCAGTTGGGTTATGGTATTATGCAGGTACAATCTTAAAATCAAATGCTATTTCCCCGATTTTTCAGCTATAAAGACGCAAAAGACTAGGCCTTTGATCTTTTATATCTGAAACAAACTAAAACAGCTATCACTATCGATTCTGTTTCATCTCTACAAGGCATTTGAGGAATTGTTTTTTCTTTGAATTCTTTCAAGTCGCCGCACTGGTACTATTACTGACAGATTTCAAATCGCTGTTCTTGTTTTCTTGTGCTTTTATTCGGAAAACGTTCCTCAGATGTCCCTTCCATAGAAATCGTCATTTCGTACTTTTACACCTAGTTTGCTTCTATGTTATTCTTATTTTCCGCCTGCATTTCTATTAAGCATATGTACTTTTAGCGTGCAGCACGCAATTCACGCGAAAAGACGCAAGCAAACCTTTGTATTAGTTTCTATTTCCAGCTTTAAAGGTTTGCAATCTCGAGGGTGAATTTGAAATTCAGAATTTCAAATTTCTTTCTTCATGCTCGCGTACTTTGTTCTGGTTTTGTATAGCGCTTGTTACGTATCTCACATCTAGTTCTTTTCATTCCACTCTCTCACATTTACAAAAACTGAAGGCATTATGCTTACACGAGCTTTACACTTTAGCCTACTTCTGAAGACTTGGCGCTGAAGTGAAAGGCATTCTACGTATTTACAGCTTCCCTTTTATCTCCTATTCCGTAAGAGCCGAGAGCAGCACAGCGAGTCAGAGTCATCGAGTATAAAATGAAATATGGTTTCCGGACAGGAGGTATTATTTTGATGAAAGTAAACAGGTGGAATTCCACCTTTCACGGAAAGCTGTAACTAAACGTCACTTAGGAAAATAAATTAGTTTCCGTTTTATTAGCACCGAAAACGGAAGCTTTTCTCTCCGCTTGTTCTGTAAGGAACAAGCTCAAGATAATAAACGAATAAACGAGCAAAATTGTTTTTCCGAAACTGTAATGTGTATTTTCAGAAACGTCCGCAAATAATATTTGATGATTTAATTTAAATCCATAATTTCAGTTTTGGTTCAACATTTTCTTCTCCCTGTATATTGGTAAAAATCGAGTATGTATAATGAGTATTGTGGGTAACTGTTTCCTAACAATTGTAGAAACACATACTATATTATTGATAGATCCCCTAACAATGCATTAGAATTACTGGAATGTGTTATAAACGCAAGGCTGAGAGAGAGCATAAATTTCTTCCTCTATTTAGAAAGGTCAACTTTTCCTATTCTTCAGTGTAACTAGTAGAATTATTGATAAATTTCGAATAGTGTGTATTTATAATGTTGGGCGATATTAAAATGATCGATTTTCTTATAAATCCCTAAGCTACACAAAACGCAGATCAAGCATTAAATTCGGGTGAACCCATCACGCATAAGCATAGTAATCGGTGATTCTGATAAAGTGTGGATGATTTGAAGCAGGAAAACGACTTATAGAAACCTTAGTAAAACATTTTAATAATAGAATACGTATTTTCGGCTCAAAGCCTGGTATAAATAAAGATGGAGCAGACGATGTTCCAGATAACACTAGAACCGGAGGTTTTTTGAAAGCAATTTCCGTCGCAAGAGTTTATGCGACTGTAACTAAAGATCACTAAAACATCACTAAGGAAACTAATCGATAAATTTTACCTGCAGATTTGGGAAAAAAGAACATTTGAGCTAAGTTTTTCCTCTCTTATAGAGAAGCAGAAGAAGGAAACATTTGCACTGTGCGCAGATTTCGTTCAAACTTGCTGCCCCAACTCAAATTTTGATTTTGATCATGAGACGAAAAGCCAGAGTATGAATGAATTGGAAAATCATCATCGTCAAGACTCAAAAACTTTCGTTTGCTTGATTTAAAATCGGAACCGTACTGACTAGCTCTTTAGTTAATTGGGATGTAATCCATAACGAATATGTACCTGTAGGACAAATAGCAAATAGTGCATTTTATATTGATGTAATGAAGAGGTTATTGCCACGCGTTTCTTGACTGCAACCGTAATTTTGAGAAGAGGCACAAAGCATCTTCCCATTCTGCACTGATTATTTCGCGTAAACCATGGCGTTGTTGACATCAATCACCCACCCTATTAATGCGACTTAGCACCAGCAGACTATTTTCTGCATTCTACACTAAAAGCTGTTCTATAAGAAAAACATTTCGCTTTAAACAAATATTCAAAAAATGGAATCTACTGGAAGCTATTGCTTCGGACGCCTTTGTCGACTGTTTCGACAACTTTTAGAGCGTTGCAATATGTGTAGTAAATTAAATATTTTTTGTGGGTCTTTTTATTGTACCAGTCCGGAAATCAATGGCCCGGCAGGGCCGAACATTTTGAAACTGCTCTGGGTACCGATCCACTGCGAAGCGCATAAGACGCAAGACAGGGGTCAGGAGGACCCTACTATGGTCCTGAACCTGCATTGAGAGTATCAAGAAATGTAATGCGTAGCTTTATCAGCAAATGGAATAGCAACCAACATAAAGTATACTGAACCAACAGACCAGGGTTCACCCATAGCAAGCCATTTATTAAAGAACCTTGCACAAACAGCGCCACAGAACTGCTTATGTTACGCAGGACACAGCTATGAATACTTACGGGCTTCCTAACAGGACACGCGACTGTCAAGGAGCACCTCTGGAGTATCAAGAAATTTGATGGAGACCCCATATGCAGACTGCAGTGAGGTACCAGAAATCGCAATGCATATCCTATGCTGTAACGTTCGTTTAGCTTTGCTGTTTCATATGAATTAAAGTCTTATTTTAATTGCCGCTCATAGTTGATTACTATGCTATTATTTTCAAATATTAATTTATGGGAGGTCACGGAACTTAAGGGAACGCTGACAAGCATATTTAATTTGTAGCGCTGATCGAAAACATTTCTTAGAGTTCTTTGTCTGCAGAATGGTCCTGAAATTCCTACGCTCCCTGGAACTTCCACGTGGGAGGTTTTGTTCTAGAATTCTTGCAACATATTTCGTAATATTGTGAAATACGTTTAGCTGCCGCATATTTGCCGTTAGCGTTTTTTTTTAGTCGATCGACTTAAGATCTCCTTCCGACCGGGTTGCTTGCTAAGACCTCCGCGACGACGATAAGTACTGCAGAATTTGGCCTAAACCTCTGAAAGGCAACGCACGTGGTTTTGCGCCGGATTCTTTTTGGCAGCGCCTCTGTCAAATTAAGTTACCGTATCGCTTTTATCGCCTGGGGGCAGAATATTACAGGACATTTAGTCGGATTAAAAATATTAGCAGAGTGTTATGCTTTATTAAAGACAATTTAGTGAAATTGTTCCCTCGACCTGTGTCGGATTATAGCCATTAACCCCGTGACTCTCCCCACTAAGCGGTTGCAACGTTCAACTCTCGTTGCCTGACGGCAAGCACACTCGACATTTCCCGTTTCCCGAAGAAAGTCTTAGCGATTGCTGCGGCGCAATCGTTCCATTCATGATCCAGCCTTCAGGGGCGTGCCTGCGATTTTTTTCTGTTTGTCAAGGACATAGGAACACTCTAAATTATGTCTCTCTCTCTACTCCCTACTTTGTTGAGCTAAGTCGAGGGCACTTCCATCTTTCCTGCTGCGGTCCGGCGAAAAAGCTCGTTTGGCCCGTAACAATGCAGCTGCGATGCGCTGGCTGGTAAAAGGCAACGCATATTCGGGCAACCATACATGGAACCGAAAGACTTTAATACACTATCGTGAGTGACGCTTTGGTACAAGGAAGTAAGATCATAAATTAGGTGTGAGTAACTGTATGGGTGTACACAATAAGCCTTATAGGCTGGAGGATCTCCGAAACCAAGGGTAGTCGAATCCAGGGGCACAGAAAAAATAATCTATTCTATTATACTCATGGTATGTTTCATAAACACTACTTGATGTAGTAGTATCGGTTTATTAATATCAACATCAGCATCTAAAAGCTAGAAAGCATTTGTTCTTTCCTCCCTGCTGTAAAAATGAGTAAAATGCAGTTACGATTGTTTACCTTTCAGCTACAGACATATAAAAGGCGTTCTTGACGTAAAAGTTTTGCTGCAGAATGAATTTGCTTAGCTTCGAAATTTACTGTCCTCTGTTGGGAATACGAACCTCTTACATCGCAAGTTATTCAAAATACTACCACACTTACGTTTATGACGTATATAGATTGTATTTCATACTGTACCGTAAAGTAGACTGTACGGTACTAATTTCAGTCCGGGAAATCACACATTACGGTACCAGGTACTGTAATGTTACTTTACCGGACTGTTACTTTAGTAACTTTTGTTTCTGTTAAATAATCAAAGTCACATAGGCACGTATTCGTTAAAATAACAATTTATTTTTTAATGAAATGATTACATCGCCTATTGTCAAATATGACAATTAAAATTTTAATTTTGCTTTTTATTTAAAATCCTTAACAGTATAAAATAAAACGTAGTACGATACACGTCCGTGAAGGTATTATATTACTGTACTCGTTTAGATATTCCTGACTCGGCTCCTTCGTCGTCTCGTCCATAAACATCTAACTCGTACCGTAATAAATCACTTCCAGGTCTTGTAACGTAAATTACTTATACTGCATACTATTATTCTTAACCTAGCAATTTTCACTTTTTACTGGATAGTGTGATTAAATATGCACTTCATTGTCTATACCCATCGAATACGCAATTAAAATTTACATTTTAAAATACTTTTTGATACTGTCACAACGAAGACTATTAATAAATCATAATGATTTATTCCCTTAATTGAATATATGCAATATTATAACGTCTATATACTCATTTTTCAATCCATTTTAGTGCCACAGTTTCTTGATGTAAATATACAATTCGCTCTGTAGCAAGCGTTGGCAATCTTTTCGAGGGATCGGGCCACTTGAGTAACCAATACGTGGAGGCCGGCGGGTGGGGTGCGGACGTCTGCGGCATCTCTAAGAAAAGGGTTTCTTGTAAACTTACCTATGAAACTAAAAACGCTGTTTTAACTCTCAAGTTGAGAGAAGGTATATTTTTTGAACCGTGAAATCTTGAATTTGCATGGTGGGCATTGGAGCAGGGATGGCGAGGCTTCGTAACCTCCATCCAGTATGCCCGCTGGCGTGGTGGCAATCACTATCCTTCCGGTGAGTGCCTGCGAGCTATTGGGGTTGTGGTAGATTCTAGTATACCACGTCACAGATTTGCTATACAATCAGTTCTGAGATTAATTAATCCAATCGAACTGCGACAGCAAATTTTCAACGAAAAACCGTATAATCAAATTTTTTAACAAATTTTATTAGGATCTTCTTGACACTTTATTTAGATGCTAATATTTTTAATGCCAATTTTTGCCGGAATTTCTTCAGATTGCAACATTCAATATTCAAAATTATGTACCTATTAGTAAACGTAGTGGTTCTATTAAACTGAAAAACCAACTTCTAAAATTGTTGCAATATAAAATACATATTGGGAAGGATACAGTAAGAAATATTCACTGGGAAATTTCTATTCTTTGGATTATATACCTTTGCGGTTTATGTTAACCTACGGATCTGATTTACGAAATAAATGTTATAGTTGGTGCTTATTTTAAAATAAATATGTATTAATTTATTCATATAAATAAGGAAGACTATATGTACCTTATGAGCTAACATTTTAGTAAATAAATTCAAATATCTTCTCGCATGTAGAAAAATTGAAATACAAAAATTGAACGCATACATTTTATACAAAAGGAGAAATGCAATTTCTGAGAATGATACATAAATTGACATTCTACAATATATTTCCTCGCAGGAGCAGACGGAGGAATCCTTGAGGCTTCTGGTTTCCAATTGTGACAATCATAACGTTTTCCTTAGCGAATACGTGTGGTTCAGTTAGAAACTAGAGTCAAGAATCCGTTTCTATAAATGCCAATATTGTATTTTTTGTATTGTGCACATTCCTTTAGAAAATTTAACACGCTATTTTGGAAAACAACCTAATTTTAGAGAAACACTGAACAGAGTATAGATCATATTTCCTGTACGTTCAAGTCCGCGATATTAGATACAGTAAATCAAAATGGTGGAATTCGAATCACTAATTAACAACGTCCTAATTATATATACGTGATATTGGGAGATGTTTACCTTTAATGTTGAATCAGTGTTTGTCACAGTTCATGATATTTTTAGCAAAGCATTCACTAGGATTCAATTCATGGCAGATCAAAATAGAAGACACCCTTACTATAAATAGGTATAATATAATCGGTTTCAGATTGCTGCCTAACAAATAAATCAGATAATTTGAATTATAAAATTTGAAACAATCAATATGTATGTAACAGCCAACCTCTTAGCAAATTATTAATTGGGAGATACTGCGACCAGTATCAATTAAGTTTGTCATACTCTTATTATCCTTAAAATTTTGCTAAAAATGTGGAAATATAGATTCTTCTTGATTATTCAATTAATTGTGTGTTAGGCCAATATAGAAATCAGAAGCACACAATTAATTGTCGAATACTGTAAATCATAAAATATCTAATAAGTATAAGTTGGTTATTTGGAACACCAACCTATTCGGTGACGCTTTTAGATTTAAAAGTATTTGAGGTTATGATTAACGCCAAACAATTTAAAATATAAACAAAACGAAAAATACAATGAAATATAGCCAATATTGTCTGATAGGTACTAAAATTCGAAAATACATAATATTTTCGTACAAAACAGATTGATTTCCCAATATGTTTTTACTTTTTATTAACTTAGGACAAAGGGATAAAAAAATGAGTAAAGGTCGAATTTATATGCATTAAAAACCAAATATACAGGAAAGATACGCACCTAAAAGTTGTATCTCCTGCAATAGAATATATTTTTATAGCCTGAAAACGATCGTTCGATATCAAAAGATGTTATTGGTGCTTACTATTACGGAAGTTTTTCTACTCCTACGCTGGGCTGTATGCAACTGCGCTTGCCTGTGTATTTCCGAATGATTTTCTAACATTTTTTATTCGCTCCTAATTTTTGACGAGAGTACCTCATGTGGATTTCAGAGCTTTGATAGTTTGAATTAGTATAGTGAGATGACTAATTATGTAAACTAATTTGTTCTGTATGTTGTGATTACTGCATGCATTTTTTGCATGTTTTTATTGGCGTCGATATCGAGTCATTAAAACTATCAAAAACCAACAAAATTGTTACATATTATTACAATAATTTTCATAAGAGTACAACAGAACTCGCTTCTCTTATTGCGGTTAAGCTCCGCAATTCATATATGCATTCAAAGACTTGCACGTTGCACATTTTTGCAGCTGTTTTTTTTTATTATAACCAGTTCAGCAATCTCTGCTATGCATGGTTTAGTTGGCTTAGTTTACCTTTAACACTATTAACATACCGGGATTACCATAGTGGTTTACCCGTTCACTATTGTTATTGTTATAATATCGAGTTACACCACTATTTTTCATTCACTGTGTGTAGTTGCTGATTTCTTACGTACCATGATGAGTTCGTGGCTATTCGTAACATTTTATTTTGCAAGACCTGCATCTTCCGAGGTGTGTCGATGAAGCTGAGCCCCATATGCTGCATGCATACATTGCTACTGGTCGAAGGATTGCTTTATAGATGAGCATAGTGCATTCTATTTGCAGTGAGCTTTTCTTATTTATTAATGGGTAAACCAAAGCAAGTCTAGCATAGCTTGCGTTTAATTTACGATTTATATGTAATCCCCAAGTTAATTGTTGATCTAGGTATACTCCTAGGTATTTAATTGCACTATCCCGTGTGTTCCATAATATTTCTTCATTGTTTATAACAATGTTACGGCGTACATAGCAATTATTGTATTGTCTAATCGAGGGATATCCTGAACGTAGATGTTGAATAACAGTGGTCCCAATATGGAGCCCTGTGGCACACCCGCATGGATAGGCCTGGTTGTTGAAAATGTGGAGTTGATTCTTATAGAAAAGGTGCGCTGAGTGAGGAATGAACGTATAATACTTATCAGGCAGTCAGGGATATCGATGTGTTGCAATTTGAACAGTAGACCTTCTGTCCAGACCTTGTCAAAAGCCTGGGCAATATCTAAGAATGCTGCGGTGGTGTACGCTTTGTTTTCATAACCTCTTTCTATAAATTCGACAATTCGCTGCAATAGATGTGTGGTAGAGTGTTGAGATCTAAAACCAAATTGAAATGAAGGGATTGTGTTATCTAGTTCTAGTTTCTAAAGTAAATTCCTATTTATAATACTTTCCAACAACTTTGACAATGAAGGGAGCAAACTGAGTGGCCTATAGCTTGATGGGGCGTGCTTGTTTTCGCCAGGTTTGTGGAATACTAATATTTGTGCGTGTTTCCAGGCAGCAGGAAAGTACCCGAGTCGCAGATAGACATTAAACACTGATGTTGTTGTAGATATTGTCTCACTTCGTCATCAAATGTATTTCCGCTATTATGAGTTGATGAGAAAACAGTCTCAAGGTGATCTTCATCGCTCGTTATAGTTATGTTTCCCTGTTTTATTGGTCCAATTACTTGTGGTTGTTGAAGAATTCTCTTAGCAGCTTGCCACATTGTGGGGTCGCCTGGTTCTAGGTCTTTGATATAATTTTGGTAGGACTTAATTCTGTATTCATCTAGTTCACTTTTTACTCTACGGATTAGTTGATTTAGTTGTACTTTGTATTGTTGTTGGGGGGTGTTTTGCCACACTCGTCTAATTCTATGCTTTTCTTTTATTAGTTGTAGTATTTCTGATGGTGGATGCATGTGGTGGTTCGGTCTTCTTTTGCTGCCGTTTGTCGTGGCTGCTGCTATTGAGTCTTTTATTGCTTGTAGAAGGTTATTTATTTCTTCATCAATCTGCAGTGTTGTTAGAATTTTGCTAGGACATTTAATGTTGTCATTGCAGCTGTTAAGATGCAGGCTGCTCGATTAGAATTAATAATTTTTTAATTATTTTATTATTATTATTATTTTAATTAATTTTTAATTTTTAAGGTTATTGCTCCATATTTTTGTGTCAAACAGAATTAAAAATTTAACCAATAAACGATCATTAGATAAACTTACTAATCGAGTTATTAACAATTCCTACAACAGTGTTAACATTTGTCTATTACAACAGCTTTAGTGTTATATGGTACGATTTGCAACACTCACCAGAACAAAGTTTTTCAACAAAAATATTTGCTATAACATTTCTCCTCGCATCAGTGGTTTTCACTCATACAGGATATCCTGTAACTTATTGATAAGGGACCCATAGCGGTCTTCCCTGAAGCGCCCCTAATTGCAAATGTTGAAATTTTAAAGATCCGGTAGTTTTCTTCTATGAACAAAGAAAAATAATAGAATCTTAGCAACATTGGAATTGAACTACACGCTGTATTTTTAATAAGTTCTTTATTTATAAGAATGAAAAAAACGACCAACAATAACATAATAAAAATAAATAGAAAAAATTCAGCAGGATTGTTAAATGTGACGACCCTCAACATTCACACAATCTGCAGCTCTCCGAAGAATTAGTTTCTGTACATCAGGACATTTCTAATATACAGAAACCAATTGCACATTGCAAAGGCGCAAGTGCTGCTTGTTGGTTGATATGGGTTTCCAGTTCCTGGATATCATTTACACCAAACGCTTCAAAAATCCCGACAAAAAGATCTAGGTTGTCAAGTGTTGAGATCTTGGAGGCCAAAGCAAAGGACCGTCCTTTCCACCTTCCAGGATAGTGTTAGTTTACCTATATCCGGACATTCATACCAAAATGTGCTGGAGCTTCATCCTGTTGCCACCACATATCACGCCTTATTACCAGTGGCAAATTTTACAAAAGAACTGGTACTATCTCATTTCGAAAAAGTAAATAATTTTGGGCGTTTGGAATGATAACAGGACAATTAGGAAAATATCTACAATTCCTGCACAAACAATAAACTCCCGATTTCGATCATGTGTGCCGAAATGATTTTCATGAGCCCAATAATTGTAGTTGTTGCATAAATTGTAGACACTATCACGGGCGAATATAGCTTCGTCCGTTCACAGAATTCTGTTGGTGAAGTTATGGTCCAAAGTGAGCTGGTGCACAAACCACTTAGAAAGTTGAACTCGTTGATAATCCGCTGGCAACATATTTTTTTATAAGGATTCATTTTAATATCCTTCTGGCCCTTGGTCTCAGTTACCTCTAAGACGTCTTTCTCAACATTTGGCATTCTTTGGCGACCACCTCCTAAGCCTGGATTAGGCCTAACATTGCCAGTTTCGTGTAACCTTCGATCGACATGCCTCATGGTCTGAGTAACAAGATGTCGGATAGCGCTCCCTGTACAATCCTAACGCCGCATTTAAATTAACACGGCACTCACTGATTATGCAACTCATATCAACATATTCATCAAACGTAAATTCCATACTTTAAACGAACAATCTAACGTAATAGAAACGCAACTAGGAATTACAATAGGCCGACTTCAATGTAAACTACGAAATCGACACATACACGCTTGATTATTTAAATTTTAGAATATCCATGTTGCCACATGTAATATTGTGAATGTAACAAAATTTCCAGAGAAAATATTATCAATGCCCTAAACTTTTACTCTACTTTTTTTACAAACTTCTTGTAGCATTACTAACTTCAATTTTGCATTAATGGCAGTGAATGTGTATTTTCGGTTTTGATTACATTCAACACTAAAGTTTCGAACTTAACAGTGATGGTGAGAAGAATTGAACCAGCGGATCTTTAAAATTTCAACATATTTGCATTCAGGGGGCATCAGTGAATGCCTAATACCACTTCTGAATTTTTGTATTCATTGCAAATTAAATAGAAAGAATAAAGACAAGTTGCCACTTTATCACATTCAACTTACTAAACCATAGCATTTGTGTAGATAATTTATGCATAACGTAGACTACTCTTTTTTACATTATTTGCCAAAAAGGATTTAAGTTTAAGGATTTGTAGACTGCTTTAAAGGCGATTTACTTATGCAAATTTGTGTTTAAATCTTGATCGACTGGATACTTTCTGTCGCTCCTTCTTCTTCTCGAGGTGCTGTCACAGCGACGTGATGTTGGCGACCAATTCATCATACTGCTCTCTAGACTGACACCTGTGAATTGTAACAATAAATTATTGCAATAAAATATTAAAAATGATACAAAGATATTAAACTAAAATTTACTTACGTGTGTGGCACAGGCTGGCTAAAAATGGCTATCCCGTCAGTAGTAAATCTACATAGTACATTATCCATTAGTTCACTTTTACACATTTTTATTAATGTTACCAAAATTAAAAAATCACTGTACTAACCAGAATGACCAACCATAAAATTATTCACTGATTTGCATAATCATTACCATTTTAAGAAAGGTCAATAATTTATGTAAACCACTAGGAAAGCCTCATTACGTCGCTATCACTTAGAAATGCTATTTTTTCAGCTAACAACTGGAAGAACAAACTACTTTAACATCAATTTGGAAAAACCCCGACAAGCGACTAAATTTCCGTAGCAATGCAAACGAAATGGAAAGAAATAAAAACGAAAAAAGGCGCATCCACCAGCAAATATTCAATAATATACAACAAAATTGGTGTCAAATTAATAAGAACATCTGTAGCGAAACGAAAATTAAAATATAATGCGATATTATACAGCAACAAATATGCAAATACATTTAAATTGGGAATGGTGTACGAAAAGTAATAGACATTTAGTACCATACTAACAATCTATGAATAAGGAGGGCAGTTCGTCGTGCTGAGCCAAGAATGTCCGAGTTTATCTTAATATTTAAGATAACTCGTAGCGTATCTATATGTAAATGAACGCCGTATCCGCTGTAAGCTTGAAAACAGAAGGCCAAGAAAGACAAGAAGAAGGCACGTTGACAATATACTTCAAGTAGTTTGGGTAAATTATTTATTTGTACCCGGCATTAGCTTCACGTTGTTAATTATGTTCCTATTTTATCTTTACAATTACAATTAATAATAAAAGGTCTGATATTTTTGTGCTTAATATTTGCACATTATTTTTTTTACAATATATTGCACATATAACTTACTATAATATATATAATAGTTCATTTAAACAAATAGTGGCTTAAATGCGCCTTTTTTGAACTGCAACTTCAAGTTTGGTTCTAAATGAGTAAACGGTGTCCTTAGTTCACATTCGATGTTGAGCCGGTTTCGGTATTTCGTTTTTATACAAGCTACTGCATAGAAACCAACTTCGCAAGTATAAGTTTAGGAATTGGGAATATAATCTAAATCTCTTGAATAACGCTGGAAATTGCTCTTGCCAGTTAATCGGAAACTCGACAATCACTGTCGACGAAAATTGTCTCTTCTTTTCTGTACTTGATGTTAAATCAATGAATTATTCCTCTTCTTCCAATGATAAATCTGTATGTGTAACTTCAAATGGGTTGGATATCCACTCGTATTTGGTCTGAAAGACTATCATTTTCAAAGTAACGTTTAAAAAATTTAGATAACGTTTTTAAATGATGTTTTATGCATCTAAAAATGATACATACATTTGCATGGGTTTGTTATTGTTAATAAATATTTTCAAATTATTCATATATCATTTCTGTGTCTTCACTGTTTAGCTTGTTCGGCCAAAGTTCCAATTTTGGCGAAAAGTCGTTAAATTATTTGATAATTTGATAATATATAAGTATTATTTTCCTGCCACTGGGCATTTCTAATATTTAATTTTACAAAAATGTCATATAAGAATTAAGCATCTTCGTGATGTTCTTCTTTCAAAAACGTGTATATTTCCCGCCTAAGCTCAAAGACTGGTTTTATAACTTTTCCACGTCGTAACCACCGAAATTTGAAATAAAACAATAGTTCTGAGTGATCAGCGCCCATATCGTCGCGAATTGAAGAAAATAGTCTTGCTTTGTTTTTGTATAATTTAAAACAGAAATTACAATCGATAGTACCACACGAAGTCCTGGACTGACTTCCTTTGAAGCGAGTAATTGCCTGTGTATCATGCAATGGTGCCAAGTGGCATTTGAATTATTTATAAGTATAAGTGATTGTAGACAATCATAATTATTTTCGTGCCATCGCCGGTTTTTCCACTCCGAGCCAGAGATATTTGAACCTGTAGTTCTTTTCTTAATTTCTTTGCAGGAAAGTAAGTCCTAGCTTATAGACGCATTATCGCAGTAAGGAACGTAGGCTATAAAATGTGTATCTTTTATAATATCCGTTGCCTCATCTAGCTGAATAGCAAATAATTTGTTCATAAGTTTTGAAAGAAGCTGCTCCTGCAAATCCTCTGACATATGATCAATACTAATACTATTATTTGAGACTGGTATTTTCTGAATCGTTGTAGCATAACTATCTCCAAGCATTGTTGCGACCACATCAATGGCATTAGAAAGAATAAGATTTTCCGCAATAGTGAAGGGTTTCTTACAATTGACTATGCGATGTGCAACTTTATAAGATGCAGGCAGACCTATTTGAGGTAACGACAAAACTGTATTAAATTTCTGATTACTAAACTCTTTCAATTTCTTCAGAAAAAAATCGAGAGATTCATTTTCATGATATTAATGCTTTGTTTGGAAATTCCTCGTTAGTTTATTTGGTATCATACTGCCAGAAACCAAAATAATTAAATACATTATACACTATCGCCGCTCTTCACATTTAACGACTGTAGTTATAAAACCAAAATTCCAATACTTGTTACAATATTCTTAGTTTTTTATTTGGGGCTGTTGGCAGCTCCTTTATCTGCAGACGCAGATGTACTTACACGCTCAAAATTACATTTAAACCCGATTAAATGTTTTTCCATACTTGAAAAATATTTGTACTAACTTTAAATCAGAAACATTACGCGTCTACTCGTTACTACGTTTACTATTAAGCGAACCTAACTGAGCATGCATCATGGTTTTATACGTTCTGTCCCCACTGTCACAATTTCTGGACCATTGGCGTTCGGAAAAGTTCGAAATTCCGTCTTGCTAGAAATGGGGCGTGTATCATAACATATTTAAAAAGGGTGTCACACAATTAACTAGTGCTGTCAAATCCGTTACATTTTAAAATCCGGATTTCGGATTTTAAATTATCCGGTATCCGAATAATCCGGAATCCGCCGGATTTTTACTATCCGGATAAAATCCGTCTTGCAAATCCGTATCCGATAAGTTCACTATCCGGATTCATCCGGAAAATCCGCTATCCGGATTTATCCGAAGAATCCGGTATCCGGATATATCCGAAAAATTCGATATCCGGATTTACCTTAAATAATCCGCTATCCGGATTTTTTTTAAATCCGATATTCGGGTTTAAGCAAAAATCCGTTTTTTGAATTTACCTGCGTGCGTGTATTTATTAAATTAAATTAAACATTTAAGTAAATTTACATAAATACAGTCTGCATTAATCTGGCATGTAGAATTTGTATGAATATGCAGTTAATTCAAATAAAAATTGTAGGTATATGCGTATTCCATTAAAATCGCAGCCTATGTCTAAGTTCCTCATTGTAAACTTAATTATTCGATAAATCTGTTATAAATATATTATCTGGATGTATTTGTTATTTAAAGTTGCGACGGCGCAAAATCTATAAAACGTATAATTTCAAGACAGAAAAAAATGGGTGCACAAAGCCAGCGCGCTCCTGGCAAACGAGGCTATTACCCCCCTTCCACTAAATAGTGATGGGTACGACGGAAATATTAATAAAAGTACACACAAAACATTAAACATTTATAAGAGAACTTATTAGTTATAAGTTTCATTCTTTCAATTGTTATAAAATACTAATTATAACCATAAAATAAACAAAAAAACTACTTATAAACAGAAACAGTATTACACCCAATGACCTAACAAATAAAACATAATTCTTAATATTAAAACTCAAATAAACAATAAACATGTAAGTACGCTGGGTTAGATAAAAGGGCGTACATGAACTGCGACGATATTAATCCTTTAATGAGGGGTAGCCCGACTTAAGATGAAATGGACACATGAACTGCGACGGTAGCTCTCAGGTAGGGCACATGATCTGCGACGGTATTATCTAATTGTAATCCTCCTTATCTCGCGGCCGATGAACCGATTTTTGTACTACTAAATTTGCTTAATGAAAGGGCATAAGCATAAGCGAAGAAGAAGAAGAAGAAGTTATAAACGAAACCTTTATTTGTAATAGAAGAATATTTTGTAAGTTTAGAAAAATATGTAATGCTTTTAAGAAAAAGAACTATATTTCAATAAGTTACAAAATAATACATATAGTTAGATATACAAATATTAGCACAATAATTATTATTTATTATCATTTTACGTCAGTTTTTTATCAAACAAATATCTGAAGGTACATTACCAATTATTGGTAAATGATACACACTTTACAAAATGAAATCTTTATTTTTTTAGTAATCGTGGAGTTGCCAATGGCAACTCCAAGATTCCCATCCCACCCAGCTTACCCTGGCTCAACACATTTCGTGCTATTCACAGGTCTAACATGCCCCACCCTTGAAAAACCCCATGCCCCAGACACCACAAACACCCTGGGAAAGTGCAGTGCTCAGGATTCGAACCTGAGCGACTTTGGTAGAATAACTCCGAAACCAAGCGCTGCGGCCATTACTCTACCGCAGTCCCCTAAAATGAAATCTTAACCGCGGATTTTGGCTGTATTCTTCTAACTTCTTGCTTATTAACTCCATTCGTTTTTTCACTTGACAATTGCGAATCTCCCGTTTTCCGTGCAAACTCTGTGTTGCAATATAGGTGGTCGTTTGGAATCTACCCAAAACTTCTAGGAATTGAAATATATGTGGATGTTTAATATGATAATATGATTGTGCACTAATTCACTTTTTGAAATTAAATGTTCCCCACCGAGAGTATATAATTTCGATTTGCACTGTTTGTTTGTGCAGCGCCACAAAACTTCACCGGTGGATATTTCATAGATTCTTCAAAATTTGAAACCCTCCACAACTGTTAAATTTGCACCACGCTGCCTTAACACTCTTTTAACTTCCATGGCTGTAAAGCTACTGGCAGTCGAATAAAAAATGGAATATTATTATCTATAAATTTATTTAAATATCTACACCTATTATTGTAGTGGTGCTACTATTTGCACCAACCACAAACCAGAATTTTGCACCTCTATTATAAATAACTAAATAAGAATTTGTTCTTAGTTATCATTAATTTGGATTAAATTGTTGTCCGTCGCAGTTCATGTATTTTTCAAATACGGTAATCCGTAGTCAGATAAGCGTATTAAGCGGTGCAGGTAATATCGTCGCAGTTCATGCCCACCCAGATAAAATTCTTTCTAAAAATTTTAAATGTTAATGTTTCTTAAGTAACCCTTTGTAAAATTGCGGTCTACCTTTATTAATAAACCTGTCTCACCCATTCGACAAAAAGTTATTTTGAAGCTGGGATAGTGGTCATTCATTTGTATATTTCTGTAAAGCATTTACACATTTCCAAGAAGGACTCTGGTCAAACGCTATGGTGCCTACTTATTGTACCCTAGCGTCGGCCTTGTGATTGTAAATTTAGACATGTTTTTGTATAGCTACTAAAAGGACAGTTAAGTTCGGTTACTTGTTTTTTGTTATATAATTATTTCGACAGTATTTTCGTTAGGTTAACAAAACCAACTTCCTTACGGCAGTAATTTTCATACATTTATTTAAAAAAGTACCAATGTACAACATGTCGTGCCATTTGTTTTAATATTAATTGTTAGATAATTGATCACTTTTATTGAAACTTGAATTTACTTTTAAAATTAAAAGCGTACATCTGCACATTCGAGGCGTGAAAGGGGAGTTTTAGTATTGCAATGCCAAAACATTAACTCACGAATCTTTTTCGACTTATCCTGTGCATTCGACTTAATTAATCACGCTTTTCTTTGGAATAAACTTGATCACATGGGAGTTCGGGGTGTCGTGAATGACCTTATAATGTCGTACTTACATGGTAGAGATACGATTATTAAAGTAGCTAATCAGTATTCAGATAAATTCGTGGTGGACTTGGGAATTCCCCAGGGGTCAGTTCTGCGTCCTCTTATTTATATTCTTTCTGTGAACGACTTAGACAACAATGTCGAAACAGATTGGCTCGTACTATATGCAGACGATACCTGGTTAGCGGTATCTGCAAAAGCGGTGAAGGAACTACAAGATTCAAGATGAAAATAAATAACAAAGGCAGTCAATGCCTTCATTGATTGGTACGGAAAAAATGGTTTAATGGTGAATGTTAATCAAACGTCTTGTATACATTTTCATAAACAAAGGGCACTGCCTAATTTAAGCTTCCGATGTAATAATGTAGTTTTAAACACTGACTTATCGTGTAAATTTTTAGGAATAAATGTAGATGACAAGTTAAACTGGTAACTTCATGTAGATCATAAATGCAATAGATTAAGCAGGACGTTTTTCAATACGCTATTTAAAGGCGGAACTTTCGCAGGAACATCTTATGAATGTTTAATATGCATTAGTGCAATTTGTCGTAACATACAACATATTGATATGCGATACCGCGGTAAATATTCACAGGGTATTTATTTTACAAAAATGAATCTTAAGATCAATGTTTAATATGAAATACCGAGATTCACTTCGAGAGCTTTTTAAAGACAGAAAAATTTTAACAGTTGCATCACTGCTTATTTATAAAGCGGCATTATTTTTTACAAAATATAAAGATAAATTTGTCTTAAATGGAAATATTTACCGTTACCCTACTACAAACAGTAATAGCATACACTTAGGCGTGTTCAAAACTTCAAATTATATAAAATCACCTGGTCATACCTGTAGATTAATTATAAGTAAATTGCCAATATGCTTCAAAGAAATTAATAATGTGAATCAGTTTAAAAAAACGTTTTTATACTCAAAGAGCTATTATAGCTTAAGGGAGTTCTTACAATAATATTTGTTTTTATTGTTTTTTACGCGTAATAAAATTTACTATTGAGCAATCGGGCATTAAACCGCTTACCGTGTTAATAAAGCATAGTTAAACAGCAAAATGGTATTAACAGGTGGTTACAATAAGTAGGAAAGGTTTGCGCACATGAGGAACTGTGCATTTAAAACCCCTATTTAAATAGGAAGCTTAAGATTACCTTAGTAAGAAGGATGCGAAAGATTATTATCAGTACTCCGAAATATTTTGTTTTTGTGCGATCCTTCAACCCGAAAACGAATCTTTGTTGACGATTTTAGAGTAGAAAACAGATTCTTGAAAAACTAAATGAATCGTAGATTTTAAATTAGGAAATCAATTTTCAATTCTTAGAATCGAAAATAAATCTTCGATTTTAGAATCGGAATTTAATTCTCCATTCTAGAATCGGATTTCGATTCTCAATTCTAGAATCGGATTTCGATTCTCAATTCTAGAATCGGATTTCGATTCTCGATTCTAGAATCGGATTTCGATTCTAGACTCGAGAATCGGTTTTAATGACGCTGCAGAACCGATTCTTAAACCTAAAGAAGCGATTCCGATTCTAGATCTCTGTAAGAAATCCAAAATCCGGATCTCTGTAAGAAATCCGAAATCCGGATCTCCGTGAGAAATCCGAAATCCGGATCTCTGTGAGAAATCCGAAATCCGGATCTAAACCTAAAATCCGAAATCCGGATAAATCCGAATACCGGATTTTTAGCTTTCACAAAATCCGGATCTTCGCATAAAAAAATCCGGATATCCGAAAATCCGAATCCGGTTGCCAGCTCTAATATATACTCGGAAAAGATAATTCATCAGACACTAGATCGCAGAAATAAAAGTTGATGGAACGATTATAAATAATATTGGATACGCAGATGATACCCTAATCATCGCAGACAGTGAACAAGATCGCTTATACATAGCAAGTAAGGAAATGGGGCTGATCATAAATACCTCAAAGACAAGCTCTATGGTGTTTTCTAGATCACTTGACTTACATCCATCTATACGAATAAATAACATAGATATCAGAAACGTTACCGGCTATAAATATTTAGGACGAAACATAAATCATAAAATGGATCATTTGAAATAAATTAAGCAAAGCGTAGAAATAGCTCGAAGTAATTTTATGAAAATGAAAAACGTGTTATGTAATTTAAAGTTTGCATTAGCAGTAAGACTGCCAGTAATGTGATGCTACATTTGATCAACGGTACTTTATGGATGTGAAACATGGACGACGAAAAAAGAGGCTCAAAAACGCATACAAGCCTTTGAGATGTCGATTTACCGAAGGATGTTGAGAATTCCTTGGACCGCAAGGGTAACGAACGAAGAAGTGATAAATAGAATTGGATCAGAAGTACAACTAGTCAAAATAGTAAAAAGCAGGAAAGCGAAGTACTTTGGACACATAATGAGACACAGAGAATACAACCTGATACAACTTATACTAGAAGGAAAAATAAATAGTAAAAGAGGTCAAGGAAGAAGAAAAAAAGTCATGGTTTAAAAACATAAAAGAATGGACAGAGCAGAATACGGCCACTCTATTCCATGCTACATACGACAGAACAGAATATAATAAGATGATTGCCAACCTCGTTTACGGCACCGGAGAGAGAGAGAGAATTATAACTTTTGAAATGAAGGAAGAACTGATTTAGAATTACAAAAGCCGAATGGGGACATTAATATTATAAGATATAACAAGAAGCATAATGAGATACCTAAAATTTGTAATAAAAATAAAGTTAAAAGACAGAAACTTAAGAAAAACAGTGAGGAATTAAGAGTGTAAGAGCCACATGACATTACGCTACTAAAAATCGATTTATTTATCCACACATTATAGATGTAAAAGTGAGTAGTGATGGAAATATTCAGTTTGTAAGTTATTAACAACAATTAAAATAAAAAATAATGACTTCAAATAGAAGAAATGGGTTTATTTGTGAGTTTTGTTGTTATTTATAACTTTTGTTTGAACACACATAATCTTTTAGTATGGGAGAGAGGATCTAACACATTAGAATTATTGGATTTTTAATTAATTTTTAAAGATCGGTTTAATAATTTCTAAAAATAAAAATCCTTGTATCTTCTACATTTTTACTTCTTTAGTCCTTAAACTTCGTCATATCTATCAGCGGGTATTTTCAATTACAACCCCTTTGCGTAGATTGTGGCTACTCGAAGAATATCCACAAAATCCTGAAATATAAACAATTCATTCTTCAACGCTAAATATCAAGAGAAGGGTAGGTATATTTAATTAAGAAAATCTGAAGGAAACCTTTTACCAATCACTTCTAAATTACTACACGTAAATGTTTACCACGTTTATTTGGGGTAAAATGTGTTTAACTAGAGATGTATAATAGTGGCTCCTACAGCCTTAAGAAAGATTGTTAGATCCAAAGATATAAATCCTGGAGAAAAACTTATTAAATCAAAAAATGCTGTTATAAGATATGATTATTAATTTCATTTACTTGTAATTAGCATTTGGGCTAAAAAGTAGTATTTAGCCTCTCATTAAAGCACACAAAATTTTGTCAAGAAGTATCAAGTCGTTCAAAAGTTAGTAGGGAGAGAAGGACATTATACGACCGCATTGCATATACAGGATGTATTAAAACGTGCGGCTAATAGGTAATTACACCACGCAATTATACGTTGAAAAACAAGCAAAAAACTCTATACCAATTTGGTCTTAGACGAAGGCTCTTTAAACTATAAGCACTTAAAGGTTTTTTAATTTGGCAACGCTGTACAATTTAAAGCTAAGAGACATGGATTTAGTTACCCTTGATCGTATATGTTGTGAATCTGCAATTAAATCAAGTATGCGTTCATGTTTTTCATGGATATCCTCTTAACAACTCAAGATTGAATAAGTTTTATTTAAATTTAACTACTTCTTTGGTTACAATACCTGTTCAAAATGAGTATCTGCAACTTGTAAACATTTGGTACACCGAGTAATAATGTTTGGTATTAGATTTTGCAGCATGTTACGATTTTTTATTTTTCTAACTGCATTATTTATCCGGTCAATAAGTTGTTCTTCGGTTTAAATTTCTACGTCATAAACAAGAGCTGTTAAAATGCCCAAAAGAAGAAATCTAGGACATTTAGGTCGGGACTTCTTGCGGGCCATGGTATCGGAGCATTGCGCCCTATCCACCGCTCTGGAAAGTTTTGGTTTAACTAATCCCTAGTTTGAAGCCCCCAGCGGGCTGGAGCTCCATCTAACTGAGACCACATGTCTCTCTTGAAAAGTTACGGTACTTCCTCCAATAATTCCGGAAAATCGTTGTTTAAAAAATGGACAAAACTTTCGGCGTTTAATCGACGAGGCAAAATGTGTGGCCCTATTGGTCTATTTCCGATAATTCCAGCCCATACATTGACGCTGAATCGAAACTGGTGATTAGTTTGATGAAAGACATGAGGTTTTCATCGGCCCAGTGGTGCACATTGTGCGTATTAAACATTCTGTTACGGGTAAATGTGGCTCCATCAGTCAGTAAAATGTTTTCAGTGAAAGCCGGGTTGACCACCTCTTGCCGTAATAACCATCTGCAAAACTCTATCCGTCGTGGATAATCTTCCGGAAGCAACCCATGGACTCGCTGGAAGTGGAACTGATGTAAGAGATTTTCTCTTAACACTCGATGTACAGCAGTATGGCTAATATCAAGTCTTCGAGCTAAAGAACGGGTACTTTGTTGAGGTTCGTCTTCAAATACCTGTAGATGTTCTCTTCTATTTCGGGTTGTAATAAATGTCGTGGTTTTCCACCAACTCGCTGTACAGGTTCCATTCTTCCTGTTTCTCATAAGCACTGATCTAGTCTTTGAATAACGTGAGCATTAGGATGTCTCCTGTGTACATAACGTTCGCCATATAAATTTGAAGCTCGATGAAAATTACCGCCACATTCGCCTAATATCAAATACATAGCTGCGTACTCAGGAAAACCGTATGCCATGATTTTTCTCAAAACCCAAAAACACAAAACCGAAGAACCAAACAAGGAAGAAAGTAACTTAGAACAATGAAAACAGCGAATAACTAATAAATAATGAGTGAAGCAGAAGTTTTACTAAAATATTAGAAAAGTGACTTTTTCAAGTGTCAAAAATAACAATAATCAAACCGCCAGTCCTACATCCAGTTATCAATTTTTTATTATTAAATTTTAAAAATCAGCCCAATTTTGCAGTCTTATATATTAAATTACACGTGAACTAATTACGGAAATGTTTTAATTTATATTTGATTACTTATTTTAATTGTTGAACGATGTGTTGCTGATACTATTTAAATCGATTTCTCAACCAAAGTCGAAAAAATCTCAATGTGTGAGCATTAATAACTCCTTAACCAAAGAGTTAATACTAAAATGGTATTAGAGTTTTTTGCTTGTTTTTCAACGTAGAATAGCGTGGTGTATATATTATCCGCACGTTTTAATACACCCTGTATACATCCTCATTCTGTCAAAAATCCAGATAATAAATACGAATTCGATGCACTAGTAAAGGCATGTCTGACAGGCAATTTTGTACGTATATTATTTAAGACTGGGAATTTAACCAAGGGAGAAGTTGGAACAGTAATTTTAAAATTAAAAGAATAATAATCAAGAAATAAATAATCATCGCAGGGAAACATTTCAGATCTCCTTAACATAATAAATAATTAACTTATGTGTTAATTTTATTCTAAATATTATAAAGATGAAATCGAGATCATGCTTTTATTTTTGAAATTATTATTTTCGCTTAAAAACTGTATTTATAGAACAGTACACTTTATTATGACTGATTAAATCTGTAAATACCAGCTGCGCTACTGACTTTGTTGTACACAACACATGCGCCTTGCATTGACCTAGCGCTGATAGTTGAGTCGAGACGTCTACATAGCCGTGGCCATAAAAAATTGCGATTGTGTATGTTGTGAATATGTTGTTTACTCTGTACGTGCATAGGTAACAATTGTTTATCTGCATTCGTCTGAATTGCAATTATTGTGGTATCGAATCGTCTGACATTTAAGGAGCTTGTGTAATAGTAAGTACTTATACTGATAATTCTACTTGAATTTAAATGAAATGGCAGATGATGTATGCGTTCAACATTATAAAATGCGTGCTGATAATTTACTTTCTGTAAAAACTACTCTTCACTTTTATAACAAACGTTTGCCGAAAATATGGTTGAATAAACCGCTCAATGATAGGGCAGGGCAACGAAAACGTCTGTGAGTGCTGCGATGACATAACTATCATAGGCGTAACAGCGTGTTTGACGGAATACATTTAAATTTAAAGTTTGTTGAAAAACAAAAATGAAAACTGCGTCCACTAAATTACACTGACCGGGTGAATGATCGTGTAATTAAAAATAAATTTTTATGTATTGCATCAGAAGTATACGCCAATAAAGCAAGTACATGTACGAAAATAACATGCTCCAAAATTCAAACAATAATGTTCTTGATTTGGTCACTGATATAGACTGTGTAAAGCATTTGTGTAAAAATAGTTCGTAGAGGAAAAAATCGTAAATTGTCTCTTTGTACGTCAGGTATGTATTATAAAAAATATGGCTTGAATCATTTGGTGTCGAAGTGCAGACGACTCAACTGTCATTAAACCACTAATTTAACTATTTTTAAAAGAGTAGGTATAGAAAAATTCCTCATTTCCCCCCGGAACAAGCTGTGACGATCAAAGATCTCACGAGTTGCTAGTAGGCTCCTCGAGTCCGTAGCTATTTCAGCGAATTGATTGCAACCAACATAAAACTTACTGGAACAGCAGGATTAACCCATAGGAAGGCACTTATTAACAGACCTTGCACAAACAGAATTGCTTATGTTAAGCATGACACAGCATGTAGAATCCTTACGGGCCTCCTAACAGGACATAGTACTGGCGAAGATCACCTCAGGAGGATTAGGAAGTCAGATGGAGAGATGCACTGAGGAACCCGAAACTACAATGCATATTTTATGCTGTGATGCGCTAGTTGGTAAAAGACAACACATATTCGGGCATCCACACATACAACCGAAAGACTACAATATACACCCCGTGAGTGACATATACGCTATGCTACAGGGAAGCAAGATCATGGACTGGATGTACATAAGTAACCACCAGAGTGAGCACAATAAGCCTGATAGGTTGAGATGTCTTGGGAACCAATGTTAGATGAACCCAAGCAAAAGAGGAAACGAAAAGGTTCCTTGGCACTGGACGACATCGTAGTAGAAGAGGTCTGGCACAACGCAAGGTTACATCGCAAGCTGATGACAGTTTTATAGTGTTATCGTCGATTGGGAATAGGCACCTGACTACTCCGTTGCTGCAAAGCGCCTTCCGGAACACTTATTGTATTACAGTAAGGGAGGGAATTGTTTCAAGGCGTTTGCTGCAAGCAAGTTTGGGTAATGGGAGACCAGCAGGTCTTCCAAAGCATAAAAAATTTCGATTACAGTTTACTTGAGATTATGAATAATTGGGAAGATAATGACACCAGCCGCGTACTCTTTACGCATAAGTTTTATTTCGCTGTGGACTCACCTGATGGACGCCTTAAATCTAACAAACAGTGGGCGAACGCTATGCCGATTGTAAGGTGGTAAGCAGCATAAGTTATGGCAGTGGGAACGAATCAACGTGCACTCAAAAACGGATCTGGTCATTATTATTACCCATATACTGGAACCTTATGTGATGCCTTTTGTACGAATTGTATAACGTTCTCTTCCACGACAGTGCCTCACCACATGTTGTAGGGTTTTCAATGAGTACCTTGATGACATAAACGTTGAAAGAATGGCATGGTCAGTGGAAAGCCCTGATTGTATCCCAATGGAGCAAACTTGGCACGAACTTGAACGAAGAATAAAAGTGTATGTAACCCGTTCGCAAACGCGCATTCAGCTAAGATAGGTATTAATTGAAGGGTGGGAAGCAATCGATTAAGGAATGGGGAATTTGATTTTGCGCATGCTCCTTAAAATGCATTCAGTGGAAGAGACAACACAAAACATTAACCATGCATTTAAATTAGTTGTCGAGAATACCTGATAATCTCATAACTTTTTCAAAAATACTAAATCTAAAATTTTGACCCTTATTTTTTGGTTTTGCTGGAAGGCGATTGTGTTGCTTCTATTCCAATCTTAATTCTTGATTAATTTATAAAGCTTAATAGTAATTAATATGTTTTCTACTATTTATTGGTTAGATTATGTGTTATTCATACGTTAAGACCAAAACTAAAATTACAAAAATGCTGTGTTAATTTTGCCGGTCAGTGTATTAGAATTGTAGTCTTCAACAATATTATTGGTTAAGAATTATGTGATCAGAACTATATATCTTTCTACAGATCGTACTTCTAAACTCAACCACCACCACAAATGTTTTTGATAATTGTTTTGTGAGTTCATAAATAGGTGATAATATTCGCTGATGTTTTGAAAATGACGTCGTTCTTTTAGATTGCTGGTTGTTTGGTCAACGCAGCGCTTATATTATCACCATGTCAACAATGTGATAATTTATGTGGCAACTTTCAAACACAAATATGTATTCCACGTACCTCAGTAAACGCATCCTTGCGTTATATTCACAAAATTAACAAATGCTGGTGGTAAACAAAATGTTGTCAATAATTAGGTATCACAATTTGTTAACGAATAAGGGACATAACTCGATAGCTTGCGGTTGTGCGCTCGTATTTTTGCAGACCAAGGGCATTGCCTAGACGTCCCTTAGGGGTCTGATAAGGTCATGAAAGTAAAACAGATTAGCAGAAACTATTTATTAAAAACATTGGTCCGACGGAGGCCATGCTTCCGCATATACCCATGCAATTAGTAGTAAGTAAAAGCCAAGTGGTTGGCGCACGAGACCTCAAGATAAGTTGAGTCAGCGCCAATTGCAAAATGCAGGATACAAAAATGTTCAAACATTGCATAAACAATTAATTGTCCGTCACAAACTTTTAGGAGGGGCGCAATGTTTTAGTTGATAAATCTACCATAATCCCCCCTGTTTGAATTTATCGTACCACTGCATATAGAAAAATTGTTAGAGTGCATTGTGCTATGTGGAATTAATGCAAATTAGTTATCAATAAACCATAGATATTTTTGAATCCTTATTCTTAACCAACATGGAACATGGACCCTGCAGGAGTAGAGAGACTTCTGTCCAACGAAAGTAAACCGGGATAATAGATGGACGGCTGAGTACAAATTCAAAGCAACTGAAATTATGGCTTGTTCCCTGAAAACGCAGAAGTAGGGTTTCCGAACGAAATACGAAATTTATTGCAGACAATCCTATGTGCTATGATGTAGGGAAGTTGGGGTAAGATGACTATGTTAGGGAAAACAATTTTTGTAGTGTGAAAACATTTATTTTACCAATAAAACTATGTCTAATGCGTACATTGATATCTTAACTTTAAACTTATTGTATTTGCAAATTTAGCAAAACTTAATTTTTCTTCTTAAAAAATCATAAAGAAAACATTGCATGTTCGTCTATTTACCCCACGGCACGGGTAAAGATGACGAGCAATGTGGGGTAAGATGACTGCTAGATGCAAGCATCACAAATAAATTATCCTTTGCCTTTATAATCACTGCAAATTTCATGACACCACTGTAAACATTTGGAACACTGGATCCAGTCTTCCTCTGGTGGCTCTGTGTAACGTTCATTGTTCACTAGACAAAAAGAAGATAATTCATGTAAAGGTTAAGATGATGAAATAGATTTGTTGTTTTATTTGGAAATGTCTTATTCGTTTTCTGTGAAACTATCCTGTTTTTCTTTTTCCCTTCTTTCTTTGCTATTAGTTTTTCTTTTTCTTCTAGTTGACTTTTTACAGGAGTGCTACTAATTATACTTGCTGAAAGCTTTTTACGCTTAGTTTGAACAGAACGTTGAATGGAAGGAAGGAAACTGCCAGATTCCGACATAGAACAGCTGGGGTCTGACTCTGATAAATATAGGTTACGCTTTACAGATGAAGCTGCAGAGATGCTTCGAGATGTGTAGCCTTCTTTGAAAGTGGTGTTAACAAACCGCCCCTTTTTATTTCCTTCAAAGTAACATTATCATCTGACGAAACGTTTGGCACGTAGTCCCATTCGCTTATGGCTGATAAAGAAATCGCTTTCTTCAAAAATCTGAAGATTGTACGGTTCAATTCCACATGCAAGGAATCCTTTGACTGCATTGTTAACTGTCGCTGCTTTACCGTCAGTTGAATTGGAGTGCCAGGGTGACATCAAGCGGTTATAGCCTATGCGTTGTGTAAGGCGGCAAACCCAGCAAATCAAGGTTGTTGCATCTGTATAAATTAACTGCCTCATGTGAGATATGGGAAGCATGCATGACACGACAAACTTTGGAAACATGATTATCTACGATAAGTAAAATCGGATCTTCAGCCGATGGTTTTGCGTGGCGTACAAAATGTTTCAAAAATATAACAAAATGCTCAGTTGTCATCCAACCTGTAGATTGAGCAATACTTAAATTTAAATTTAAATATATATGAGGAGGCACAATCACGGTAAGTTCCGTTCCCGTAAGCTGTTGGCTTCTCGGCCTTCCACGAGGACCTACAATCAGCCGGATTTGGAAGGTGGCGCCCACTTAATTTGACTAGCCCTGTACACAACTAAAGAGTTTCTCCCATCAGCGATTTTCACGAACTCCCCCTACTTCTCTGAGCTAAGCTGTAGGCCCTTTTCCATCAAGCTATCCTTATCATGTTGCTGGTACAAACTTAAGTTGTACGGCAAGATTTCTATAAATTTGCATTCAGTTTTAAATAATGAACATGGCGGACGAGTTGTTGCTGCGCGCGATTGCTGTTGCTACTGCAGCAAAAAAGAAGAAAATAAATAAAAAATTATAGCCAGCATTTTTTTGTTTGTCGCAATATATTTTCGGATTTACTATTCATAAACATGCATTTTCTATATATACACTTATAAAATCTCTTAGAAAAAGCTTGCAAGATTAATCTAAATCCGACATTTGTATATATTTTTTATATAGTGTATATCATATACAATGATTACTTTTATTCCAAATCAGGGAGATAAAATAAACGACGTAGGTACTGAAAGGTTTTAACAAAGACTGAATGCGAGTCGCACAGCCACCCAGATATTGCGACTTATCGCTAGATATGCTCCAAATCGCAGAGAAATTTCAAGCTGACTTTGATTTGACTCAAGCCAGACAACTGTTTGTACAGATTTAATAAATCTGCCGACTTGTCGACACTAATGCAGTTATACGTTTTACAACTTAAGTTTGTACAAGCGAAATGATATGCAAAACGGAGCGCCTGTGCCAGCCTTTAGTGTTGACGAGTCGGCAGATTAATTAAATCTGTACGGACAATTGTTTGGCTTGAGTGAAATGAAAGTCAGCTTGAAATTTATTTACGACTACAAGCATATCTAGCGATAAATCGCAATGTCTGGGTGGCTATGCAGCGTGCACTCAGTCTTTTTAAAAATCTTCCAGTACGTCGTTTATTTTGTCTTCATGATTCGGAATAAAATTCATTGTACAACGATTATATAAAAATGTGGGAGTAACAATTAATCTCGCTAGATTTGTTAACACGTTTTATAAGTGCATATAGAGAACATCCATCTTATTAATTTCTATTTCTTATTTATTTTTATTTTCTTCTTTTTTGCTGCAATATCAACAGCAATCGCGCAAAACGGCAACTCATCGACCATGTTCATTATTTAAAACTGAATGCAAATTTATAGAAAAGACTGAATTGTTGGTGGAAATGTGGTTTGAATACATGGAAACATATTCCTCCAGAAGGACACGTATTATATCTGAAAGAACTATATTTTGTCTGAAATGGATGTACGCTATATTTAAGTTTTGGGGTAGCAGAATTCCTTCTATACGGCGATACAGTTTACGATCTGATTTTAGCATAATAATTAGCGACGAAGTTATTACAACTTAGTTGCCCTATTGCGTCTTTAATAGAACAACGCGAGGGATTACTTTTATTTTAGATAAGAAAAGAATATTATACTAGATTTTACATTCTCAGGTCGAGCTACCATGCTCTTAACACTTCCTTGTAGGAGTTGTAGGATGCCGTATGCCAGCATAATGCCCAGCTAAACATTTTAAATTATTGAACTAACCAAATGAAGAGGTATGAAGTTATTTGCTTACGTTCTCGACGATTAAGCTACCCATGTAGCGTGAAAATGTAATAAAATCTTTTCACCGTTTTATCAGCATTGCAAATTTTATGCGCAATGTTAAATAACTCATTAAAGAGAATGCTGATAAAGCACCCTCGTTGATGCTATTACGAGTACAAAAGAAAATGGGGACAAAGAGAATGCGAAATGCAAAGGATGCTGTGCGGTTAAGTTTATAAACGGGGATTCTTTTAATTCCATGATTAATTGTAAATTCTCGTAAACACTCGCGAAGACCACACAACGTACAGCCAGTTAAGAGCACGAGCACGTTTTCGGAAGCTATTAATTTGCATTTTTAATTTTACAAATTGGAGATTCTACCTTCTTTTATCGATTGTATGCGTTAAATGCGTAAGTAATAGAGCATTGTGGTTCGTGTACATTTTTGTATTTAATTAGATGTCGTCTTATACCATCACATTTCATTTAAAGCTTACCTTGGGAATTTGTTGAAGAATATCTGATATGGTTTACGATTGTGTTGAACCTAATATATGAGTGTAAATCCAATCTTATCTAAAACATGTTGTATTTTTTGCCTATTGGATACTACAGTAAGATCAAAAACATTTTCAATGGAGAATGGCTATGGCAAAAGCATGAACATTACTCAATGTCATACCCAACTGAAATGCTTTTCACGGATGAACACAAAATTGTTATGATCTGGTCTTATTTCCGGATTTTAATGAAAGTAGTGAGTAGAAGTCCGCCGAATGATCTTGTATTGCTGTTACTGGACAGAAGCTTCCCGAAATGGCTTTCCTTGTAGCTGACTTCTACTGTGCTGTTCAATAATGCCGTCAATTTATTTAAATGTAAATATGGATGTTGTGCAAATGGCAGCAAAGATTAATAATAAAAATAATGAAAAATTAATCTGTAAGGCAGGGTATGAACAACGAACTCACTTCTTCCGGAAATCTTCAATTTTAGCTTAGAAAATGAAGGTTTTAGATATCAGATTATAATAATTTTGACAGTTTACAAATTATCTAGTGAATATCGACGAATTACTTGATTTAACTTGTTATTCTGAGGAAGCCTAGTGTCACTTTATTTGTCACGTTCTTAATCTTTACTACATACAAAAATTAGTTGAAGTACTAAAACAACCTCGTAACTACGCCACTGCTTAGGTGGAAAATTAACAATTTGACAAATGTTAGCATCCCGGAAACCCAATCGAAGAAGGAGTAGATTCCAACAATTAATTTATAGGCGCCACCGACTTATAATTTACTAACATCGTCCGAGGTGGTAACTGAGAAGTCGGACCCCAAGATAAATAATCACCTACCTTTATATCTACTATTTGTCCTTCATGTAAACTTAATTTCAGATAAGTCGTCGTAAACTAAAAGACAAGTTGCAACCAAATCTCTTTTTACTTAGAAAAAAAAAACAACCCACAATTCTAATATTTTCTCTACAATAAAAATAAATTAAAATAAATTATTAGTCCCAATTTTACGTTCCTGGAACTGAATATAATTAAACTTAAATTGGGCACACTCAAACAATTTTTCGGACCTGTATTGCGCTACTCGAATAAGATACCAGTAATTTTTAGCGCAATCCGTAATGTAGGAGGCCTCCGAGTAACGAATTCCTGCGTGATCAAACCGATCAAAAAATATGCAAGCTGTGAACTCTTACAAACGCAATATCAACCCACTATCGAAGTACCCTGTATATATGCTTTACGTAAAATTGTCCCCCCTAATAAATGGAATATTACAATAGGAGTTCATATGTACACATATCCCCAATTAAAGCCCCAATGACACAATTCTGTGACCCCAAATAAATTACTAAATTAATTTTTAAATAACGATAATGAAATCGTAAACTACAAGGCAACTTATACAAATTTTAAAATGTACGATTTAAATGCACTTCCCTTGTTCAAGATGTGGCGGCAGTCAGCTCGACCGTACACTTCTTATCTATAGCCCCAGGCGTCCACTCGGTTCGGGTAAACCTTCCCACGAATACTCGTCAATGACAGCGTATCAATTTGAACAATACGTATGAATGTAGAGTTTTTCTACTGTGTCTTAATTTCGGGACGTTCAGCAGCACTAATTTTGCCAGTTGATGGACACTGGCATAACCCCAAACAAAATCTTCTTTACCGGAGTAAATTCTGTATTGGAAATAAATTCCTGGAGATTTGCTTCTCTTCAACTATGGGACAAGCTCCTGTATGTAGTGACTCTCAAAGCGGAAAACGAATTCCCAATCGATAAACGATTTAAAATAAATAGCTTCCTATTCACAATATATTTCCGGTAAGACCGACAATACTCAACCCACTGACCTAATTACGGAAACTGGCTTTTAGAATCTCCTTCCCCTCAACTTTTGTAACTCCAATACGCACAGCGTTGACTTGACAGAAATGTAACTTGGAAATATTAAAAAGTCCTATAAACATGTGAATAACTAAATACTTACAAAGGGTTGTCTTCTTTTAGGCGCGGAAATCGTTACATTAGTTTATCTTTCTGGATATGTGAATTCACAAACAATGAGGGAGTGCAGTAGTGCATCATTGAGTATTTCGTGAAGTTCCTCCATCCAACAGAAAATTGATATTTGGGTGCTGTTTCTCAGCGACGATTGAGCGAAATCCAGTTATGAAGAATTTGCTTCTCCGGAGGCATAATATGCAATTTGTTCCTACATAGTAATATAGATAAATTAACTTGACATGCCACACAACCAGATTGACCACATCACTATTGATGGAAACTGGGGACACACAGAGGTTAGAAAATATAAAGTGTAGAATAATATAAAGTATGGGTCAGAGTATAATAAGTAAAAACAATATGGCAGAATATCATATAGAACGAAAGTGGAATATAGTATACACTTTACAAAGGAATAAGAAGAGAATTAGTGGACATACACAGGTGAACGGATAACGTTTGGATGTCCAGAAAAACATGGAAGGATATTGAACAAAGAAGGATGAGAAAGGGGAGAACTTGAAGAATTCTATACGCAAAAACTAAAGAAATTAAAAATAATGTAACTGAAGACAATAGAAGGAAGAAATCATGAAAAGACCAGAAGCAGCAATCATGGTAGTGGTCTTAGTGGATTTGGCAATGAATTTGTAAATTATACATGTATAACGATATATTTAAATGGAAAAATTCTTGAAAAACAAATAAGACTTTAGTGAACTCTATAAACTACAAGAAATAGATGAAGACCCGAAGTAGAATAGAATGGAATAATACCAAAACCTGAAAATGGCAGACTTTACGAAAGAAGAAACAAATGCAATAAAACAATTAAAATTTTTTTAAGTAAATTTTGATTGAAATTCTGCACACATTAATAAATAAAATATGGAATAAAGTATGAGCACCAAATGAATAGGAACAGGGTATAATAATAAAAATCAAAAAGAAAGGAAACCAGACCCAATGTGAAAACTGAGGGGCTCTTATACGTAGCCTCAACGTAATAAAAAGAGCAATACTAGAAAGAAGTCGTGGCTCATATTATCCCAGTATTTACTATATACTCCACAAATAAAGCAGAGCCAGGATGGACACACCTTCCAAAATGTTCGAAGAGACTTGGAGAGATTTTGCAAATCGAATTAAAATAATTGGTTCCGAACCTTCTGAGTTTTATTTTTTAGTTTTTCCTGAACGAGTCGGGAGAAAATGTTTGCTATTGAATAGCATTTTGTAAGAGCTTTTGTAAAGTGGGTGTTACTATTTGAATTCTTTTTATGGTACCTAGAGCCATAGGCAAATAATTTATTTGCCTATGCTATTGCCCATAGGGATGAATGGGGAAGGTTACCTTGTGAATGGTGATGATCCAATACCTATTTTACCTCAAGAGATGCAACACATTGTACTTTTTCAAATTGACACCCCTGTATACAGTTACGATAATCGCACATTGCAACTTCATGGTTAATTATAATTTAAAAATATTTGCCTTTAAAACTAAACAATAATTTGAAACACCTTCCTAGATGTGAAAACATAAAAATGTTCAATAAGGTATTTGTATTTGCAGACAGTAAACCTTGTCAGAGAAATACGTATTTCAAAGATATGCATGTCTACCAATTGAAAGATCAACTTTAGAAGATGACAGGTTTTAAAATTGAATTTAAATATTGAAAACTGAATACTCATTATTTATAAACTGACATATTTAGGGATCAGGGCTAAATTTTTTGTGCTTTTCAGGATAAACCATAGTACCAACTGATCCATACCACCACAAACGTCACGTTCTGTTATTATTTGTAAAGTGTGCTTCTTGAAAAAAAAACATATTTTGCTTTCCATGCCAATTTTGTTGTAAATAACGGAAGTTATAAAAAGTCAAATCGGCTGGTGTTTGCTTTTAACCTCCTTTACGTATGTCGAAGGTTAATTAACTGTCAAACGTCAATAAGCTCTATTTATTTCTTTTTAGAAGTAATCCACAAGTATTTTGCTGGATTTTATTTGTGTGATTTTAGAACAGAAATCCCCGATGCTTTCAGTTTATTTTCATAGAAGAAGGAAAACTGATTGGGTTTGGGAGTATTCAATATCGAGATTTTTGGAAGAATATCAACGGAAATTATCACTAGACGTTTACTACAAATTCTATCAAGTAAAAAAAATCGATGCGTTACGTCGTTCCGTCAAACCGGAACTGCCCGATGAAAAAGTGGCAGTGGACGACCACCAGTACTTTCTCTAGAAACCGTAGAAAGACTTCAAATTCAAACTTCCATTCGTCATTTATGAGCACAATGGAACTACGTCTGTGGGACAGTATCATACAACATTACACAAAGATTTATTCCAATATTTAAGCTTATTTACGAACGAGGCATGGTGTCATGGGATTTGTTAATTTCCAGAAAGTTCCAATTTGTAATGCTGAACATTTTCCTGCGTGTATTCAAACTCCTTATGATCTGAAAAGATAGGTGTCTGGGCAGCAATCAGTGGAAGGAAAAGAATGGCCCTACATTTTTTGAAAATAATAAATAGTTATTCAGAATCAATTGTATTTGCGTTATCAATAAGAACATTTATGACAATTTCTGAATGAACTACACGATGACTAACTCTAGCAAAGATATTTCAGGAAACATGGTGTAACTTCACAATGGACTCGTCACACTTTGCTAATGCTAGAAGAATTCTTTAATAATCGTCTTGTATACCGGAATGCTGCGAATAGTTTTCCTACAGTTCTTGGGACTTCTGTTTGTGGTCGTACGTTAAGAACTCTTTTCTTTCTTTCTATTCCAATAAATAATTTAGATGAACTTAAGCAATGAATCAGCAGCACTTGTAATACAATAAAATCTATTACTTAGTAGTGGTTGATTATTTCGTAATTAATAAATAATTCAGAGCTGAATTCAATAGAGTAAATGATTGATCAAAGTGAGGTTATGTGTTTCACAGTAACGTTAAAGAGGGTGAAGTAAGAAAACAACCTGCGTTTGTAATAAAAAAGGAGAAATCCACCGCGTTTGACTTTAACTTGTAAACCGAATATACACGAAAGTCTGTTAAAAAACATATGCAACTAATTCTATTTTAGAAAAGATCGTGCCCCGATCCAATATTGTTTAAAAGCGACTAAAAATTTATTACCGTTGTATATTCGTATCACGTATTATATTAAACACGCTACATTTAGTTGAACGGTATCCCAAGCAGAAACTTATTTTACTTGATTAGCATTACTGAAAATTCCTAAACGCTCCGTTTCGTTCATTTACTGTTGCTCCGTATATACAAGCGAGACGGAGATGCTGCATAACGTAACACCTATGCGTTAAGGAAATTGTGAAAAACATGAAAACAACCGTAGAATATTGGAAAAGGATAAACATTATCGCCGTAAAGGCTCTAAACTTCGTAATCGATGAAGTGTGAAACTAACAACTTCGACTTTTTGGCGAACGTGTTCTCTGATGCTGTTGCAGATTATGTCCTTTAGTGTTTGCAGGTGTTCTCTAGATAGTGGATGTTAGAGATGTGCAAAGTACATTTTTATCTAAATGTGATTGTTACGTGTGCTCGGAATATTTGTTCATGAAGTCTTTGAAAAAGAAATAGGATCAAAACCATTCTGTAGTGTTTCCATCCATTGGTCGAACATTGCCTTAACAATCATATCATCATATTTTAAAAAAGTACTTCATGAAGGATATTCTACAATCTCGCGGCGGCAGGTTCTTGATTCTATTGTTTACTATTAAATGTACGATACAATTTTCTGGTTCAAACGAGATTGGAATATGTTCGTAATTTGTTCCTAATTTCGATTTTCCACCGTTTTAGATTTAGTCTGAAATATACGTTTCTTATTCAAACTCCGAGAGGCGTAAAAACCTATCACAATATTTTCCGTCGAAACAAATAACCTTTTCAAGTTTCTAACTAAACCTTGTTTAATACTGACTGAAAGAAGAAATGAATTTATTGTGGATTGATACATCTGCTTTTACTTTATTATAAAATTATTTTAATAATAAATTATTTGAATTTACAAATGCTCCTGTGATACGGGTTTGCAAAAATTGTTTCTATTTATATTATAAGGTAACTGCAGCCAATATGGCCATGCTAAGGTTGTAAATTTTTTATAATAACGACTGTGCTAGGTTTAGGAAATATGAAGTGGCTACAGCATACAATGCACCTTTAAGCATATGTAACAAGGAAAAACGCTTAACTTTTTTTTTATCAAACATTATTTATTTGCCAATAACAAAAACACAATTGGCCATATTACCAATCGTATGTTGGCAATATGGCCATACGTAATAAAGACTATGCTAATGACATTTTATTCACAATCTGGACATAAAAACAGCAGAATCTTATCTTTTTTGGTAAGACCAATGCATTCTTCATGCACATAATCCTGGCATTTACTGCATAGTCTCATATCAATTTGCTTATCTTCCCGACACAGCTTGCAAAACCAGAATTCTTTTGCAATTTTAGTTTTTTGTCCCGCTGCTTTAGATTTTGCAGCCCTTTTGTTGATATTTCATGCAGCCTTAGTTTTGCTCTCCTACCGAAAAATATCTTTTGTAATAACTTGGGCTCTACTATTTATAGCATGTTTTCTAAGCTTTTTAGCAGCGGTTACTGCTTTATCTGGATTCTGTAACATATCAGTAAAGGATATGTTAGGATCGGAAGTAGCATCTTGTACAGGATATCCCATTTTCGATGTCCTTACGGGATATCTCGCTTATTTTTAAAGATAGAGATTTGCGTTTTTCGCGAACGTTGGCTACTTTTTTGTGAAACTCACGATACCGCAAACCAGAAAGGAGACATTCGAGTAGAAAAATATTTGGCAGACTAAAAGAAAATTTGGAAAATTTTGGATCTTTTGAAAAGCCTAGGCCAAAAACTTGTAGGAAAGAAAATGCTGAAGACGATGCAATTAATGTCCTTGCAAAGGTAGAAGAAAGCAATAATTATACTTCATGCAGAGAAATTGAAGATTCGGTTGGCATTCCAAAGACAAGGGCTTCCAAGATATTAAAAAAGCACAAATATACCCCCTACATACCCCAAACTATAAATTATTTGCACCCGGGTGATGCTGAGAAGCGCATTGAGTTTTGTAGATGGTATATACAAAAAACGGAAGAAAATATCAATTTTGGGCGTTTAGTGGTATGGTCCGATGAAAGCCATATTAGTAGCGCTGGAATTTTTAATCGAATGAATCATCGTTATTGGTCAAATGAAAATCAGCACGTTACGGTGGTTCGCCAACAGCAAGGCAGATTTGGTTTTAATGTATCTTGTTTCGTTTTTGGAAGAAGATTAGCCTACCGCATTTTTGACGGTAACTTGACTCACCAAAGATATTTAGAAATTTTGGATGATTGTCTTTCTGAACTACTTGACGAAATTCCGTTGGCTCAATTCAGACACTGTTACTTCCAACAAGATGGCGCACCTTGTCATAATGCAGGTGCCGTTAGGGTTTATCTTAATTAAAGATTTCAAAACCAGTGGATTGGTAATAATGGTCCCATTAACTGGCCACCAAGGTCCCCTGACTTATCTATATTAGATTTCTTCTTATGGGGCTATATAAAAATAAAATATACCACACGCGGCACGAAAATCGAGATGCACTGATGAATGCCACGAGAGAAGCTTTCGAATACTTACGTATAAGACCTCTGTTTTTACTGCGGTCTATTGACGCTATCCTCAGAAGATGTCGGCTGTGTCTTCAACAGAATGGGCAGCAATTTGAACAATATTTATAAAACATTTTCAACAGAATAATAATTAATAGAGCTTTGTTCTGTAGTAGTGTTTTCATATAAGTTTAAATTTATTGTTTTGTCAAATTGTTTAGTTACTTATATTAAATGTTAATTTTAAATGAATACTTTTTATTCTACCCTATATAAATGAGAGTGGTATTTGATTATTGCGCCAAAAGATATATTTTAAAAGTAATATTTATCTTGACTTGCTATAAAAAACTGAAAATTATCTAAATACAGGGCTAATACTCAAAATATCGTATAAGTGTTATGTATTTTTGAAAAGCGCAAAGCATTTATGTTTTAAATATTAAAAAATATACAGAGTGTTCTATTTAAAAAAA
>JABXWE010011863.1:0-16995 GCA_014611495.1 Limonius californicus | reverse complement strand
ATCAATAGTTAGTTTTCTTTGAGTACTTTCACAAATATTTTTATTTTCGTTTAGCAAGGTATTAATTAATATTATTATTAGTAAACAATCCTAACAGGGTTCCTACACATAGATACTGAGTACTAAAGCTTTTTATAAAACGTAATGGTTTCGCTTTAGGTCTTGCTTACCAGTATCTACTTGAACTTAAAAATTACTTAAAATTACGTTAATATAGTTTAAATTTTATTATAAATTGGTTTAAAAACACTTTTCACTTTAATAATTAAAAAAAATCTTACTTCATCCTTAAATGGTCGGATCAGAAGTGTAGAGAATCGAACCTTCGGTTGATCGATCTCTGGGGTGATCTCGATGATCAGATGGTCTGCGATAGACCAAATTGTCTCCAATAGACTGGGTTGTCTGGAACCAGCGTTGCTTCACCTGTGGCGATGCGAGTCCTCAGGCTTCAGCTTGTGATGGTTACCGGACGTTTGAAGGCTTCAGGAACGGTTGCTGGTACTACTTAATTAAGTGTTAATACACAAAAAAAAGGAGCAAAAAAATGTTGTAATGCCCTTTTTTTTTTAAGTATCCGTAAGACTGCGCCAGTAAAATAAGCCGTGGACTTAGTTTACAAAAAAAATGTTTTATTTTACAACAATTACATTTAAATGTTGGAGTACATTAAGTTACTACAAGCAGCAATAAGCATGAATGACAATAATTAACAACTACTGAAATGGCTCTAATACACACGTTATATAATGTTGTGTTATCTACAATGTAATACAATATCATGGGAGCTATAAGATAAGTGCTTTACCATAATGTCGTGAGAACTGTAAAATAAGCATCTTTAGCCTACATAACTCCCGCAGTGCTATCCGATCTGAAAACAGTTTTAACAAATGTAATGGTCAGAATCACTAACCCCCTAATTATAATTATTAAGCAGCTAAATACGTATTACTGTAGACTAATTATTAGTCTATGGTATTAGGGAATCTTCAAAACTATATAACTAAAAAAATGCAGACAGAAGCATTAGTAAAATCATAAGAAAAGCGCAAAACTTATTTTCCGCACCTCTTGTTCTTAAAATAATTTTATTATTAGGCTATCACTGGCTTTTCCTATTATTTACAGATTTTATGTAATAACTAATGCAAATAATCATATGTATTATCTTTGATGAGTACCTATTTCAAGTTACCTACAATCAAACTGTTCTTCTCCTGGAGAGTTGTTCAGTCTGAAAACAATGTTAGCATATTATAATATACAATATTGTAGTTTTTATATTGAACACCAACATTCTATTAGAAGGAAAACTAATTTGAATGTTGCAATACCACGAATGATAAAAACAATCACCCAAAGGCGTACCCACTATATTGGTGCAGCATTATTTAACAGGCTTCCTCATATCTTAAAAACTAGACCCCTACCAGAAAATTTGTTTCGTAAAAAGATAAAAATTTGGATTTTTGATATGACATGGTAATTTGTTTTAAATATATTTTTCAATGCAAATAAAAATATTATTACTTTATCAGGTATTGTCCTGTATGGTTGTACATTGTATAATTAGTCCAATTACAAGAATTTATTGACACGTAAATCAAATGGTCATGGTTATTATAAATATTATAAATACAGGTGAGTAACAAAGTTATAACACCGAGTCTCTGCGCCCTAACGGCCCGCGCCCTAGTGTCTTCGCGCCTTTGTGTCTAGCACCCTAACGACCGCGCCCTTATGGCCACGACCGATTGTCCTAGACCGATATTTTAGGGTTGAAAGTTGGTACCGCCTAATTGTTATTATTAAAAATGTGCTATCGGTACTCGTATGAATAAAAATTAGTGTGTAAACTTTTATGTGAAATTTGGTAAGTAAATGATATACAGTGTGTCTCACTGTAGACTGCACCACCCCAGTATTTTGTTTATATATTATCGATTCAAAAAATTTCTTTTTTCTGATTATACCTCTCACTAAACTGTAATTTAAGGGTATGTTACTTTCCCTTCACGGTGAAATGCTAGCCTACTACGATTCAAAATAAACAGCAAAACTGAAGAAGTAGTATTAGGGATTTTTTTACAACAAAATTTTGTTAATAAAAGTTGTTCCGAATCGTCCAAATAAGCTAAATCCAAAATTTCATTACAAACAAAAAATATTGAAATTTTTTTCTAAAAAAGGCAAGGGGTGGCCCTCGGAAGGTCTATTGAGGGGAAGACGGGCGGAAAGGCAGAAATAATGGGCCTAAGGACCAAGACCATTTTCATCAAGGACATCGATGAGGCTACGGCCCAGGACGAGGTTGAGAACGTGATCCGCAGCGAAACCAATTTAGAGCAGGTGCCGGTAAAGATGTCGGCTAAAGCGAACTGGAATAGACTCCAATACGCGATAGTCTCCCTGCCCATATTACATGCAAACCAGTTGATAAATAAAGGCAAAATTCTGATAGGATGGACATACTGCAGGGTGCAGGAAAGGTTTACACCACCTCGATGTTTCAAGTGTGGGGAATTTGGCCATTACGCCGGTAGCTGCAGAAAGGAAGTTAAAATTGACCCTAAGTGTTACAGGTGCGGGAACCAGGGGCACATCGCGAAGGGCTGCGTAAATGACCCAAAATGTTATGTGCGCCATGAAGCAGGGCACAGAGCGGATGAAGCTAGGTGTCCTAATTACAAGAAGATCATGCAGTAGATGGGGAAGAAGAGTAGGGAGAGGGGCCCCATAAATGTCAGTTAAATGCTTACTTGTAAACATGGGGAGAAGCCGGGAAGCCCAGGACATCGCGGCGGCTACGGCAGCAAAAAGGGGCATAGACGTAATAATAGCAAGCGAACCCAACCGTAGGGAAGTCGGTAAGAGGGCCTGGACCAGGGACATCGGGTCCGACGCCGGAATAAGGATCCTCAATCCTACTGTGAAAGTATATAACACGGGCAGGGGGAACGGGTTCGTGTGGCTGGAAATGAAGGAGTACAGGATATTCAGTGTCTACTTCTCGCCCAATATACCGGCGGATGATTTTACCAGGCGTTGGAAAGGGCTGGAGGACAGGGTTAAGGCTTCCACGAAGCAAGTCATTACAGCGGGGGACATGAACGCCAAGTCCCCAATGTGGGGAGCCTCGAGGAGCGATCGGAGGGGAGACGAGATCGCGGAGTGGGCCATTAGTAACGACTTCCTGGCGGTTAAAGAGGGCAACGCCCCCACCTTCACTAGAAATGGACGAGAATCCCATATCGACGTGACCCTGTGCTCCAGCGAGATAGCCGGGAGAATACACAAATGGGAAGTCGACGAAGAGGAAAACTTCAGCCTCCACCGTAACATCACCTTTGAGCTTAGGGAGGACGTGGCACCCCTGAGGGAACAGCCGAGCGGGCATACCTTTTGGAGATTCAGAGAAGTCAGGAAGGAGGACATGAGGAGGGACATCGAGAGAGGAATGGCCGAGGTCCAGGAATCCGATCCCAGAAGATATATCAGCATAGTCCGAGAAAGTTGCCGGAAGATCTTGGAAGTAGGCGGCAGGGGCGCAGCCAGAAAGGCCGTGTACTGGTGGTCGGATGATATTAACCGGGAGAGGAAGGCGTGCAACAGACTTCGCAGGCAACATACTAGAGCCCAGAGAAATACTGCCCTGCGACAACAAGAGAGGGAAGCCATAAAAGAGGGCTGGAAAGAAGTCAGAGGCAGATACAAAAGTCTAATCCAGGAGTCAAAAAATAAAAAATGGAAAGATTTATGTAGGGAGGTGGATGACAACCCTTGGGGTGACGGATACAAGATCGTCACCAAAAAAATTTGTGCAGTACAGAGGGTCGCCCTCGACATAGAGGACCTAGATAGGGTTATTGATGACCTTTTCCCCATGAAAGAGACAACAAGACCGAGGAGGATGAATATACAAGATCCCCCTTTTTCCAAGCCCCGGGCCCAGACGGTCTTAGCATTGAAATACTGAAGCTGGCAGTGGAGGTGGACCCGGACAAGGCCCTGAGCATGTGGAACGGGACCCTGGCGGCGGGGATCTTCCCGGAGATCTGGAAAAGGGCGCTGGTGGTCCTTATTGAGAAGGAGGCTAGAGAGGGCGAGACCAGGAAATATAGACCGATATGCCTTCTGGACACGGCTGGGAAGACCCTGGAACGGCTCCTACACGCAAGCTATCGACGAGGGGGAGAGGCTGTCAGAAAACCGATATGGCTTTAGGGGGGGCAGATCAACCCTAGATCCCATGAAAATGATTGTGGACAGAGTGGCCAAAATAAGGGAGAAGGCCTTTCAGCATAACAAGTTCTGCGTCCTAATAACTATAGACATAAAGAACGCCTTCAATTCAGTTAGCTGGGAAGGTATCGTAAAAGAACTGGAGAGAAGGGGGATCGAGGAGTACCTAATACAAATGATCTCCAGCTACCTGGACCAGAGGACGATAATCCTACCTTATGGAAGGACGAGGGTAATGTCCTGTGGCGTCTCACAGGGCTCCATACTGGGACCGCTCCTCTGGAATATCTTCTTTGATTCAGTCCTGAGGGAGGACATGCCAGAGGACACCGAGGTGTTGTGCTATGCCGACACGGCCATCATGGTGGCGGTCAAAACGGTGGAAACATTGAAGCACAACGCCTCCGGGGCATACCGCACCATCACCAGGGCCATCGAGGCCAAAGATCTAAAGATCGCTCGTCAAAAAACGGAGCTGGTGATCGTAAATGGAGGCAGGAAGCTCTACGATATAGATATAGATATCGGCACCGATATGCTAAGAAGCAAAAACGTCATTAGGTATCTGGGTGTCCTTCTAGATAGGAACCTGACGATGAGGAAGCATTTAAATTATGTGGTAGAGAAGACGGAGAAGGCGATCCGGGCCCTAACCCGTCTGATGCCCAGGGTGGATGGGCCAAGGCAGGGTAAGAGGAGGATACTGTGCTCGGAGGGTCACTCTATCCTGCTATACGGGGTGCCGATATGGGGGAAGGTAGCGAATATCGAGAGGCACAGGAGCCGGCTGCTACGAACCCAAAGAAAGATGGCTGTAGCAATCACAGGGGCCTATAGAACAATATCTACAGAGGCGGTCCTGGCCATCGCAGGAGTGACCACCATAGACAAGCTAATAGAGGAGAGGAAAAGGATCTATAGAGAGGGAAGAGCCCGCAGACAGGTCATAAGAAAAGAAGTCCAGGAAAACTGGTATAGGCAATGGATCCTGAATAATGGAAAGGCCCAGTGGCCCTCATCCTAGTTCTTGAGCCGTGGCTGAATAGAGCCCATGGAGAGGTGGACTTCTTTATCACACAATTTCTTAGCGGCCATGGGGGCTTTAAGGCGTGCCTTAGACGCTTCAAAATAAGAGAGGAGGTGGACTGTGAGGCCTGCGGGGAGATCGATACCGCCGAGCATTCTATCCTGATCTGCCAGATATGGGGGGATGCTAGAACCCGAGCCGAGGCCGTGGTGGGGCAAGCCCTCACCAGGGAAAATGTTGTTGAGTGCATGCTGGAGAGCGAAGAGAACTGGAAGGCTGTTGGGGAGATGATCCGAGATATCATCAACACCAGGGGGGAGTAGTGCAGGATATCCGAGGATGGGGAGTGCCCAGCAACAGCAGTAGCAGCAGCAGCAGTAGCTCCAACATCAACAGCACCAGCAGCGGTGAGTGAGAGAAGGTGAATTGCGTGAGTGCGCCAGCGAAGGTGTGCGGCTCGGCAGGGCGTATATCAGCCGTAGGAGCACCGGAAGTGCCCGAAGAGAAGTGGGGGAGGGTGAAAGTGCGTCGTTGCAAGGTGCGTCCACCGAACACCAGTAAATAAGTGATATTTTTTGATCTTAATGTTCTGATCTGTTTCGTTTATATTTATTCTATCTCTTTATCTTTTTTGTAACTGTACTTGCACCGCCGCTGTGTATCTGTATTTCTAGGCCTTTTCCCTGTACGATGGTTTTGTTTGCTTACCATTTCGTTCATCTGGTTCACAGCCTCGCTGTGCTATATGCTCCGCTGCCTGCAGAGGTCACTGTCCCGGAAGGGACAGTTGACCTGCTGATCTCGAACTGGTGAAAAGCCTTTTAAGTTGTTTACTTGCGGGATCTAAGAAGCTTTCTGCCCGCACCAGCTATAGCAGTTCTGCAGCAACGGGAGTCTGAGGTGTTAGACGGAGGGACGATAAGGCGGCCGCTATGGACGTGGACACGATTCCGGAAATATTTTGTGTTATTTTCCTTTCGTACTATTTTCTTCCTTCTTGTCACAATAATGTCCTTCTTCCTCCCTACCTTGATTGATCCTTCGATGACGACGCACGCGTTAGTCATTACATGCTCTGGGGTCGGGGCGGGGTTGTTAGCAGCGGTGGCAGCATTTCCAATAACATAAACAAGCTGCAGCGGGGGAGTAACCTTCCAAGGTTTCTGCACCGAGTGGAGAGTAACCCACTAAACCGACCCCAATACGACAACTTGGCAATGTACACGGATATGACATGGTATATGGTTGGAAGGCATGTGAAACAGAATGATGACGGACCGAAACCTGACAGGAGGTATAAAATGCACGGAAATGATATCTGAAGATGAAATATCAGCCAGAAACAATAATATACCCCAGGGAGGTACCGGTTTTACCGGGAAATCCTCCTTCGCCAAGGCGGGCTGTCCCACGGATGCTGGGGGGGGGGACAAACCGGAGAAGTATTCAGCAATCCCTGTGGTTAACCAGGCAGGGACGCAGTGTATTGATACTGGCAGCGATAGGACGGAGGAGTTAAACCCGTTTGCAAGGAAACCGTCTATTAGCAGAACACCGCCACCTTAACTTCCTCTTGCGAGAGAGACGGCTGGAGTGGACAAAGAGGGCCTAAGCGAGGAGAGTGGAGATGAGACTTTCGTAGAACTGCAGGATAGCGAAGAAGAGGAAGATGCCCTACAGCCGGTACAATTAGGAAGTACAAGTTACTGCTGGTACTGAAATGACAATCGAAGTCCAAGGAGAGGGGGAAAATATAAGGCAAAAAAAGAGAAGGAGAGTCGTGACCCCCGAGAAGAAAGAGGCGAAAGATGACGCTTTTCGACAACTAATAAGGGTTCAAGAAACAGAGTTCAATGGCAAAAGAAATAATGAAGAGGATACGGACGGAAATCTAAAAACTGAACAAGATGATCGAAAAGTACCCAAACACCAAAGTCGAAATCAGAAAGATAAATCTAACCCTTAAAACACTATCCAGACAAGCAGACCCCATCGTAGGACAGATGGATGAATTAATTGAAGAACTACAGACCATAATTAATGAAAACCCAAAGAAAGTAGAAAGCAGGACTAAGGAAATTCATGTAGAAATAGACGATATGGAAAAGGAACATGTAGATAGGATTAATAAGACGATGGAGAAGATAGAAAAGGCTATTAAGGGTGAAAGAAAATCCGAAGCAATTGAAGGTATACTAGACGAGGATTGGCCAAAGCAAGCATACAGAAGCACTGAGCTGGTAGAAATGAACGTAAAACGACTGCGGGAGGGCGGAGACTACGTAATTTTGGAAGACCTACAAAATGCAGAGGCAAACGAAATATGGGGAGGGTTAGAAATAATATTCCCGGGCTTTAAAAACCTCATTACGGACAACAAGGGCGCGGTAGACTATCTTATATATAGCGGAACAGCAAGAACCAGTAAGGAAATATTGGAAGAAAATAGAAGCGCAGTGTATATACCCCCGATTCAAATCGACAAAAAGGGAGTAGTTAACGATATGAGGGAAGTATACAATCTACTGGAAAGACTATTACAAATGGATAGGATACATCCCACGGAACTTATACATCTGGTAATTGGGGACGGATTAAGTACTGACTACGTGAGGAAACGCAGAGATTATATATTTGCAAACAGTAAGATCAAAATAAAAATTATGATGCCTAGAACAGAACTGAAGACACAGATAACCAAAGGCAAAAAGACAGAGGGAGTCATTACGGTAAAAGCGGAGGGGAAAAGTTTTCGGACCTCCTTAAGGACGTAAAACAGGAGATTGATATAAGAGAGATAGGAGTAAAAATCAACAGAATACGAAAAAGCGACAGAGGAGAGCTATTGCTCACAGTGGAAGGAGGAAATGAAATGGCAAACAAGCTTAAGGAGGAAATAAAAAATAAAATCCAAAACTCCCAAGTAAACACGAGACGAAATGAAGCAATCATGTATATAATGGGAAGGGATACGGCAACGGCAGAGGAAGAAATGAAGATGACAATAATGAGGGAAACCGGGGGAGAAGTAAAATAAATTAAAATAAAGTCTATTAGAGCAGGGACATATGACGAACAAACAGTCACGGTGGAAATGCCAAGAAATAAGGCGTATCAGATTATTAAGGCAAGAAAAATCAGGGTTGGATGGATTAATTGTTTAATAAAGGAAAGAATTTATGAGGTACGGTGCTATAAGTGCCTAGGGTATGGGCACAAAACGATGGAGTGCAAAGCGCAGAAAAGCCGAAGCAGTGACTGCATAAACTGTGGGGTAGACGGTCACAAGGCAAACGATTGTCAAAATGAGTCATACTTCACAACATGTGGGGTAAAAAACCATAGGGCAGATCAAATTAAATGCCCGTTCCTCAGAAAGGTGGTAGAAGAGGAGAGAGGGAAGCACATACGGCCACTTAGTAGGAGTACAAGAGACGACACTCCTGCCTATGGGTCTTAAGGCACTACAGACGAATTTGGGGCGGGCGCGAGCGGCACAGGATCTCGCGTATGTAACGGCGAAACAAATGGGTATATACATCTTGATAGTGGCCGAGCCAAATAAGAGACTAGTGAAAGGGAGTGAATGGTTAAAGGATGAGAGAAGGACGTAGCGTATTTTTTGTGAACCGAAAAGTAACAGTGCTAAAAGTAGATGCCGGACAAAGTGTGCCTTCATCTAAAAAAGTGTGTGGTGTATTGCTGCTACATTTCCCCAAATATAAATATGGACGACTACGTAGAGGCGGTCGACAGGATACTGAACGATGCAAGTACCAAAACGGGAGAGGCTATAATTCTGGGGGATATCGATTCAAAGTCACCGCAGTGGGGCTCGCCTACTGTGGACGCCATAGAGGAGCACTGGATGGAATGGGTGGCGACCATGAACTTGGTTGCGCATAGCACTGGGGCAGAACCAACGTTCGTAAGGGGGGACAGTGCGTCATTTATCGACGTGACGCTTTCAACGCAGAAAATAGCAAAGGACATCACGGGATGGAAAGTATTAGAAGTGGAAATCCGGACAGAACATAGATACACTTATTTCAAACTAAACGCAAATGAAATCCAAAATAGCCAGAATGAAAAGAGAAAAGTGGAAGCGGACTGGGACTGCTTTAATACAGGCATACAATTAAAGATAGATACGATGACTAACGAGGAAAGGCTGTCATACACCAAATGCGCAGAAGCAATTAAAGAAGCGTATATAAATAGTAAAGTCAAAGGTCCAGAAGGAGAAAGAACGATCCCATACTGGTGGAACCATGCGGTTGCAGAAATCCGAACACGGTGCAATGCCATCAGAAGGCTAATGACTAGAATGGCAAAGAGGACAAATACAAGAGAGGAGGAAAAGATAGAAGTAAAGGAAGAATATAAAAGGGAAAAGAAGGAGTTGCGAAGACAAATAAACCAGTCCAAAAGAAAGCACTGACAGAACCTGTGTAAAGACCTGGAAAGGAAAGTATAGGGAGACGGTCTCAAAATTGCAGTAAAAGGCCTAAAAAACACTATGCCCTATGAAATACCTACAAGTAGAAGGGTACAGATAGTAAAGCAGCTGTTCCTGGCTGAAGCAGGTGAAACAAAAGAAAAGGGACCAATAGAACCGGCAAAAGCGGAACCATTCACCATGGACGAGTTAAAGGAAGCAATAGATGGTAGGAAGCCAGGGAAATGAAAGGCCAGAAATTTCCAAAAGAATGGAAAGTTGTTAAAGTTGTACTCATCCCAACGGAAGGTAAAAAATTAGAAGACGCGAATTCGTATAGACCAATCTGTTTGTTACATTCACTAAGCAAACTATACCAAGCTTTGATAAGAACGAGACTGGAGAAGGAAATAGAGGAGAAGGAAGGGTTGTCGGATCACCAATATGGATTCCGAAAAGGGCAGTCCACAATAAAAGCACTGGAAATAGTACGGGATAAAGCGAAGGACGACAGCAAGAAGTGGCACGTACTGGTGGCATTGAACGTTCGAAATGCCTTCAATACGGCGGACTGGGGACTAATAGTGGAGAAACTGGAGGAGAGGAATGTATCAAGGTATCTCATAAACGTTATTAAGGATTACCTGGACGAAAGATACACAGAAGTTACCAATAAAAAGAGGGTTAAACTGGAAGGGGGAGTCTCACAGGGATCCGTCCTAGGACCCACCCTGTGAAACATCCTCTATGATGGAGTGTTCAGGACGTGTATAAGAGAGGGTGCGATGCTGGTCGGCTTTGCGGACGACCTGGCGCTGATTGCTTCCGAGGACGACAGGGAAAACCTAGTGGAAAACGTAAATGTAGATCTCGTGGTAATAAGTAGATGGATGGCAATACATAAACTTAGCTTAGCCCCGGAGAAGACAGAAGCTATTATCCTTCGAGGAAAAGAAAAGGAGGGCGGACATAAGCTTTAAGGTACAAGAGGTCGAGATTGCCCCAAAGCATAGCATTAAATACCTCGGACTAACACTCGACACAAGCGGAAGCTATGGCGAACTATTAAGGCAGTTACAAAAAAAAGCAGAGGAAAGAATGGGAATGCTGACCAGGCTGATGCCTAACATTGGGGGGCCCAGCAGCACCAAGAGGGCGGTGCTCAGTGGGGTGGCCCACTTCATATCATTATATGCGGCGCCAGTGTGGAACACGGCATAAAGATATATAAGGTATGATGGAAACAACGCAGAGGAGAATCCTTATAAGGGTGGCAGGAGCGTATAAAGCAGCCTCTACTATAGCGCTACAAGTGATAACTGGAACAGCGCCCATCGAGCTAATGGCGGAGGAAAGGAAATATATCTATGATAATGGAGATAGGAATATAGCCAGGAACCAGATGATAGTTAGATGGCAGGAGAACTGGAACAGAAATGAAAGGAAGGGGGAATGGACAAAAGGGCTGATAAGGGATGTACGAAAATGGGTAAACTGCCAACATCGGAACGTAGAATATTTCCTGACACAGGCTCTAATCGCACACGGCTCCTTCAAAGCATATACAGCAAGGATAGGAAAGGATGAGACGGATAGATAGATGTATTGTAATAATGTGGATACAGCCGAGGATACGTTATTAGAATGTGAGCGTTGGAGTAGTATAAGAAAAAGTGCATACAATGAGGTGGGACAAGAACTAGAGGCGGTAAATATGGTGGAAATAATGATTTGTAGCAGGGCAAGCTGGGAGACCATAAATAATAAAATGGTTAAAAAAATTATGAGGTATAAAGACACAGAGGAAAGGGAGCGCCAGGACAGACAGCGACAGGAAAGATAAGGTGATAGGCGGGAAAGAAAGCCTATCGTCATGAAGCAAATCTGGAAAAGATATTCCATGGCGACATACAAGTGGCACAAGAGGAGGGGTTTTAATCGATAGGCGCCAGGACTCCTGGTGAATCCGGTACGACCAAAGAGGGTGTCTATGAAGATTTCCCCTCCTCGGAAAAAAAGGTTAGCTTAGGTCAGGTTAGGTTAGGTTAGGTTGGCGTCGAGCGAGGGTCATGAGGAACAGTCCAAAATGGAGGAAGCCTCGTGGTAGCCCTCCCAGGTCCCTGACAACCTGCACTTGTGCAAACTGATTCAGGGTCAAGACCGTAGTGCTCGAGCCATAAGCCGCATCCTTCTCTAGGTGACGCCATTTACAAACAAAGCACTACGGATCTAGAGGAGCCATACTTCGATAAAAAACGAATACCTAAGTGGATAGTGTGGCGGAGACACCCTTGATCGCCGCTGTATTGCTCCAAGAGGATGGACATGGTAACGACACGGTGATGGACATGGACATGAGTTTTGGATATGGATGGGAAACGTTTGGACACGTATGATAAAGATCTGGCTATGACACGGACATGAAAAGACTGAATCATGATGGAATACGACAATAGCGATAACACGATTACGGTGCAGGGGCTCGGAACTCCAGTACCGGCCGGAGATGAGGTTGGTCAAGCGGGCCCTCGCCGGTCGTCATACTGGAACCGCGGTGGGACAGTGGTGGACAACCAGGCCACTGGCCCTCAAGAAGCTCGTGGGAGTATAAAGGAGCAGGTGAACAACCACTGTGTAAATGAGATCGGTGAGAAGTTGGAGAGGGAAAAAGCAGAAAGGGAGCTACTAGAAGCGTTTGGAAGGAGAAACAGCATAAGGAAATCACCACCGGCAAAGACGGGGACGGAAGATAAGGACGAGGTAGCCAACGAAGTAACAGTAACAGATTCACCCGAGACAGTAGCTGCAGGCATAGAAGCGTCTTCCAGCAGGGAAATTAAGAGGAAGAGACTGGAAACGCCAGAAAAGAATACGAGGGCCGACGAAGAACAAGTAATATTCCTACAAAAAGTAGAAAAAGAATACCAGACAATGAAGGAAATATTAAACAGAACGGTGAGAGATTTAGACAAACTACAAGATATAGTAGGAAAGATTCTTAACACCAAGATAGATCAAACAAGTAACCAGCAGCCTAATCAGATATAAAAACAGACTGCCAGCTGTACTGAGCATCGCAGGCGAAATAATAGAATACCTCCAAGAAGCAACCAGAAGAAAGAAAGACAAGGAACCGGAAAGAGAGGTAGCAGAAATGGGTACCCAGACAGCGACTAAACAGCAGGTAGAAAAAGAAAAACTAATAGAGAGAATAGAGAGCAAGCTAGGGGGGGATGAAGAACTCAGTGAGAAAGAGCTAGTTGAACTCGTCGAACTGAAATGGCCGGAGGAGATATACAAAAATTGTGTGGAGTGGGAGGCAGAAGGAAAGATAGAGAGTGACCAAATAATTATCATGAAGGCCGGAGTAGGGTGCAAAGATGATAATAAAATAAAAGATACCATTGAAAGTAACCCACAGGCCACAACTAGTGGAAGTTATAGAAGAGAAGAAAATAGAACCCAGCAAAATGATGTGTGGGTAGTGAAAAGTGGAATCATGGACGAGGATGACACGATAGAAGCAGGACCAGATAAATACACATACTTGGTTATGACAGAAGAAGGAGGTGAAATGCCTAGGCACAAAACCTGCCTAAGAACAAACATAGGACGACTTATAGACATAGCGGGAAAGAAAGGGAGGGGTGCAACATCATGTGTAACGTCAAAACACGTGAAGGAGACAGGCGTGAGGAAAATCATGGAGTACACCTGCAGGAAAAAGGGAATGCAGATCATATGGCAAAGGAATAGGAAAACAAATCGAGACGAAGAAGGAAACTGGAAAAGAGCATACAATAAGAAGAGAGCAAAGGACGATGACACCATAATTATAAAACCACTGGAGGGCACCACCTATGCAGACATGATTAAGAGTATGAAAAGTCAGATGGGCGTGGAAGGAATAACCGTAGATAGGATCAACAGAACAGGGAATGGCAGCGTACAACTTAAAATAAAGGGGAAGAGGGAAGCGAACAAGCAAAGGTTCAGGGAGGAACTAACCACGAGACTGAAAAACATGGCAGTAGTAGACATCAAACAGAGTAGCCAAACAATTATGTTACTGGACCTAGATGAAACGATACAGGAAGAAGGAGTGCGAAAAGTGCTAAAACAGGAATTGATCAAACAAGAAGGCTTCGAGGTTGGAGAACAAATTAGAATGGCAGAAAAGGCAAACAACAACGGAGTCAAATACGCGTTTGTAACTGTCACGGAGAGAGATGCTGCAGATCTACTAAGAATAAGCATAATAGGTAACGGATGGAACAGATGGGTTTTATATTCTTTAAAAGTTGTGCCGCTTTATTTGAATTCGTCACAATCTAATGACCGCTCCATAGAACTTAAAAACGCAATTTTAATGGCAATTTTGTATTGACTACAGTTTGTTAGTATTTTTCCGTTCAGAAATTAATTTATCACCAAACCCGTCTCGATGTTTTCTTTCTTTGTGAACCATATTTGCCAAGCTAGAAAACACTTCTTTTCTTGCTGCGTTAGTATGTCGATATCGCTTTCCGAAGGTCTTCTCGAAAACTGCACGCGGGGATTCCTTCTAGAACAAAAATTAGGCTCAGATGGCGTTTTTTGGGAACGCGGGGAAAAGAAGACAGTAGGCAACAAGCTTGGGTCCGAGACGAATGTTCATGAAGAGCGGGTTTTTTTCGAGGCAGCTGTTAAATTGAGTTTATCGTACCGAATATTGCTTTAGGCAATTCGTATCATTTCGAAGAGGTCGCATCTAATAAGTTTTAACAGTGTAGGCTGGTTATAGAACAATCAAGTGTGATTGTTTTTTTCTTCGATTCATTCGGCTAAAAGCGTTTGAACCCGTGAAAATGTAATTGTTGGATCTGTTGGTGATACAAGCGTTTGAAATTCCTGTAACCCTCAACGTCGACTGTCCCCGTTGGAAATAATTCAACTGATCCTGTTGGGAATAATCTGCTTCCCCAGGAGCGTACCTACCAACGTTTTGTCCCTGGTTTCCTAAGGCCTTCTACCTTTTTCCAGGACTGGAAAAACACCCCCTTTCTCGACTATACCTGCATCTGGAAATCAACCCCCCCGAAATTGCGCCTCCCTCCACCGGAATTCAAGGTAAAGAACCCGTTTTTTGTGCGGTGTAAAAGAAACCTTTTTTTTCTCGCTCAAACTTGCAAAATTCCACGTTATTGAACTTGTTTTATGCAACCTAAAAGCGATCTTCAGTCGCCATTTGTTTATTGTTAATTGTAAACGATATTAATACTGTATTTTTCCTGTAAACTCTACGCCATTGGCCACACAGATTTATTGAAATATCCTAAATATCGTGCGTCAACGGCGGCGAGTTTTGTTTTCTTGGACGTTCAAATATTATTTGTAAAACCATATAAATGCCATTTCCTGTCTTTTCTTTTTGTATCGCCATTTCAATAATTTCATTATATATGTTTTACAATTTACTGCCTCTTTTATTTTTGTGTACTCTGTATTTGTTTGTGTACGAATTTTGCAAGTTTAAATATATAGGAGTAGGCACAATAAAGGTGAGTTCCAGTCCCGTAAGCTTTTCGCTTCTCGGCCTTCCACGAGGACCTACAATCAGCTGGATTTGGAAGGTGGCGCCCACAATTTTTGACTTACCCTTTACACAACTAAAGATTTCTTCCCGCAGGCGATTTTCACGAACTCCCCCTACTCTTCTGAGCTAAGCTGTAGGCCTGTTTCCATCTATCTGGCTACGGGTCGTCGGAAAAGCTCGATTGGCCCGTAACAAGGGAACTAAATAACTTGCCTAAGGGCTTCAAATGCCACAGAGTGGGACATGTAGCGAATAATTGCCAAACAAAGGAAGCGGCAGACATATGCCACAAATGTGGGCAGCTGGGACACAAAAGGAAAGAATGCATAAATGAACAGAGGTGTTACCTCTGTAAAGAGGAGGGACACAAGGCAGAAACTATGAGTTGCCCAGAATAAAGGAAATTGGTGAGAACCCAGAAGAAGAAGGAAGGACGAACATCGACAGCGCAATGAAGATACTTCGGATAAATTTAGACAGAAGCAAAAGGACTACAGGCTTATTCAGACACAAATACGTAACGGAAAACATAGGAATAGCACTGTTAGCGGAACCAAATAGAAACATAGCAGCACACAGCGCAAAATGGATAACAAATAGTGAAATAGATGCGGCCATATACATCCCACAAAACAGACTAAAGGTATGCAGCACAGGCAAAGGAAAAGGATATGTATGGGTGGAAAAGAGGGATGTGATATTCTATTCGTGCTACATCTCGCCTGCAGTGAAGATAGAAGAATTCCAGCAAGTCATATTGAGGCTGAGCAGGCAAACCAAGCGACACAGGAAGAAAATACTAATAGGAGGAGACTTCAACGCCAAATCCCATAGCTGGGGATCGCTGACGGAAGATAGGACAGGTACCCTTTTATCGGATCCGTGAAGCGGACTACTGCGTATAAATGATGGCAGTATGCCCACCTTCTAAAGGAACGGAGGAATATCATATATAGACGTGACTTTTTGCACGACTAACATGAGGAGATACGTCAGAAAATGGTCAATAAGCGATGAAGAGAATCTGAGCTACCATAGGAATATACAAGTGGAAATAACAGAAGCAATATGGAGCAACGAAAAAAGGAAACAAGAGAAAGGGTGGATAGCTAAGGAAGAGATGATGGAGCAACTATTGAACGAGATAGATCAGGAAACGATGCGACCAAGCTATAGCTACACTGCCAAAAGTAGATAGAGTTGGACAGTTTGACGACCACCACCCACTCCTGACCTTGATTTCAAGGTCAAGGCCATTGTTTCCCCTCACTCGACCTTCGATTCAAGGTCATCAGATTCCCCTCACTGGATCTTGAGTCCAAGGTCACCACCTCTCAGAAAACCTTAAGTAACTGATCAAGGCCAGCCAGCACCCCCTAAACCTTGAATGTGTAAGGTCAATTCAAACAAAACGAATCAAAATCATATAAGTTTTTATTGAACAAAAAATTACATGATAATTGCAAATACATAAAATACAAGTTTTACATAATAATTCGAAACATGCGCTATACAAGTCTTAGCAAATGCGGATTTTCCTGCAGGTATTTACGCCTTGAACCTTGGTTGTTATAAAATCTGGAATTGGAACTAATTCTCCGTCTCCTTTACCGAGAAATTTGGTTGTTTTAAAATCTGCAGTAACCTCGAGGTATAAGCGTTGCAAGCGGTGACATGTCTTTTCCATCAAATGGAAAACATTGCTGAAGG
>JABXWE010011862.1:0-29721 GCA_014611495.1 Limonius californicus | reverse complement strand
CTAAGCGCACTATTTTAGCTTAAAAACAGTACGTTAAGGAGGCCTATAATCGTACTGTTTTTAGTTTGTTTTTTTACGATGTTGGTAGTTCGATTTGAATTTGAAAGTTTGAAATGTCAGTTTCAGCCACCTGTCAGTGCTGCCATAAGTGTTTATAAAAACTCCCTAGTAATCGATTTGACGTAAAATTTTCTAAATAAATTTATTTAAAATACTCTTAAACTTCCTCTCTAGAAAAAATAGTATAAAGAACACGTTTCATATAAGACCATTTGTCGCACTCGTCCGTTGAAAAACTCGACGCTTCGCGTCTCGTTTTTCAAACTTGGACTCGTGCGTTAAGAAAAGGCCTTATGAAACTAGTTCTTTAATATACTATTTGAATCGAATATTATACCGCAAAATAGATTATCTTAACTGTGTAATTAATTCTTCGTTAATCAGTCAATAAGAAGATTTGCCATCTTGGTAGGTTAATAAAAAGGCGATCATTGGCTCATGGGTTAGTAGTGCGTGCAAGTTTTAACGCATGTCCATTACTTTTAGGTTGAATACTGCCATTAAAAGAAACCGTTTGTTAAATTAAGGATTACATAATTTATGGAAGTTGCGACATAAATGTTCGCAATTGATTAGTTAATTAATTTTTTATCATACATTTAATGTTCATACAAATTTTCATATCATTCTGCTGCCAATTTTTTAAACGTCAATTTATCAAGAGCATCTATTTAGTTTTGGCAGTTTTACAAAATCAGTTGTAAAGTTAGCAGTGCAATCGTTAACCTGAAGTCGTCCGTTCTAAGTTCAATACTGCTACCAGAAGAAAAACAATTAAGGTGGTTATTTTAGAAATTGTAGAACTGGGAAATAGATTTACTTGAAATATTGTAAACGCGCAAGCTAAACCTACATAACGAGTCGTTTTTATATGCATTATGGCAGAATACTTTACAATATTCTATTATTAATTTCTTGTTCTGGTATTAACGGAAAATTAGTATAGATGTTGTCACTTCAGATTGGAATTCACTGGCCAAAATCCAACAGTTGTTAATATTGGTACCCATGTTTATTTCATAGCAAAATATTAAATAGGTAATTTATTAAGAATAAATACGTGAATCCAATAAATGATTTAATATTTCAAAGCGTTTTGCATAAATCTATGAAACTCCGTTTGAAGATTAACCTTTTTACTAGTGGGTAATCATTATTGTGGCAACTGACAACAATTATTAGCATAGGAAATTTAAAAATAAAAGCTTGACATAAATAGTAATACTAATTCTCTAATGACAATGATTATTTTTAACTTTCAAAGCCATGGGTATCACTATTAGTCTTGTTTATATGTAATAGCTTTTTCATCATGTATTTGAAAGATCGAGATCTAGGACGCGGTTATCCAAGCATCTCTAAGCACTGCAGCCATGGTTGGCCCATTGTACACCCTAACTAAGAATTTTGCCTATCTGGAAGTAGTTCCAACCCCAGTAGTGATTTTTAACGTGTCTCACACATCGCAGTGGCGCGGAACTTACGGCTGCTTTTATCCGACAGAAGGCTCACTTTCAGAAATTTCCCCGCTACAACCGACCTCGGCCAGGTGCGAACCCGCGTCCCTTGGATGTAAAGGCAAGTGTGTTAACCACTAGACCACCGAGACCGGCAATCATACCTGATTGGTATGTACTTCATTGTTTTTGTAACAGGAAATGACATTTTACATTGTAGTGCCCGTTGCCGTATCAAACTTAACCTAATATTTCAATTCAATCCAAGGGTTCTTCTTCTTAGAGTGCTTTATCTCTTACGAGACGTAGCAATCCAAGGGTAAAAAAGTAAATTCCAATAATAAATCGGAAGAATATTAACTTTAATTGTAACAGAAAAAATGTTATGCACACACATCATTGTATACAATATTATGTATTTAATCATTATTATTATTATTATTATTATTATTATTATTATTATTATGAAGCGTTCACAGGCCTTAGAGGCCCGCTTTTGGTGTGAGACAAGGCTAAGTTAGTTTGTGCAATGCACAACAGGGCCCGACTCTGCGGGTTACCGTGTTGGTGTGTAGCCATGCTTAACCTGCTGGTGTGTGGTGTATTTTTGTGTATATGATCTTGTTACTCCTCTAGTGCAATAGTAACACGAGGAGTGCTATTAATTTGATCCCCAATGGCAAATGGAGATCGGGACCCAGTATCGACCACCCAGGGAATTAGAAAATTTCCGACCTTGGAGAGATTCGAACCGGGAACCGTTTGGACTAGTACATCCAAAGCTTGATTCTTCTACCACTGAGCCATCCCCACCTATTATGTATTTAATTAGTTATATTAAATGTAAACGAACAATTAGAACAGTTACTAACTGAAACTATCGAATTAAATCATTTTTTTTGAAACTGAACTTTCCTTTATCTCAACATTTTTAATTTGTAGAGAATCCTGATTTTCTTCAACCCTTTGACTAATAGCGCCTATAACACTATTTACTTCCACATCGTGTTCCTCATTCTGTAGGTGCTCCTGTATCGTAGATGAACTGGGAGCAGGCTTTCGAAAATACCGCTGTTATTATACAAAATTCTGTCTGCGATTAGGAATTTTTTTTTATGAATCCCCAACATCACTGTCTGCAACTGGTGTGAATTTCCATCCACCTTGTCTCTTTAAGCCAAGTACGTTAATACCGGTGTCAACCAGAAAAGTTGTGAAAGTTCTTCTAACTGAATGCCCAGTGTAAACTGCAGGATTTATAAGTTTGAAAAATTCCGCGATTTTACTAGGAAATTGTAAACAACTGTTTCGGCCTACTGGTTAATTTACACATTTACCTGGTTGATATTTTAAGAAAAATCTTCGATTTTCGGTATTTTTAGGTCTAACATTGATGTATTTTCTAATTAATCCAATAAAATTCATCTGCATTTCTTCTCTGCTATTAATCGTAAACGAACGTCGCATTCCATTTTTCGAATCTGGTATTATTACCATTATTACAGAATATTTATCTTCAACGTCGTCTGTTGACAATTTGCATAATTCATCTTCCCTACAAGCAATGGAAATATCCATTATCCTAACAATCTGAATAAACAGATTCATGTGGAGAACAGTGAAATTGCAATAATCATTGCTCAATTTCCTTTCATTCATAAATATATATCGTCAGGAGCTTCGATGAGGAATTTATCCATATTTTCTCTTGTAAATATACAGAATTTTTAGGGTTTATACCATCGTTTTTTCGATTCAAGAAAGCTTTTAGTTTCGAATACTTGGAGATATTTTGATTATCGCTAATAGATATGATACTTTTTAATATGGCATACTCACTCCATAAACTAAATGAAGAATATATATTGATTGAGGCTTTCGCGGTTTCTCGAACTGTCAACGCTATGATTAATTTTCGGCTTGTGCCGCAACGTCGATTGAAAATCGCACTCAGCAAAGGCAGGTTTGCTGGTTACTGTTTATGAACATAAACAAACTAACGTTTCGCAAGGCATTGCAGCTTGCATCTTCAGAGTCCTCGTAGTACTGCATTCAAATCCGGGATGCGGAGGTATTTAAACCCTTTCGAGGCAATCAAGCAGAACGTCGTAGTTCTGGTTGGTCGTCGTCGTCAGACGGACACAATTCCCATCCTCTCTATTGATGTTTTTGGGTTGTTCTTCAATCTCCATTGCTTCTCGTATGCTCGGATGTTCGATGAATCATAGAAGAAGCAATTGAGATTGAGAAACAACCCAATAACATCAACAGAGAAGATGGGTTCAGGCCCGGCAAAGCTTGGACACCGGTAGGTCATCCTTTAAAGTTTCGGAAGCAAGAGCGATCCCTCGGTCAATGTCTTACGAAACGTATTACAAATAGTAACCAGTAAGCCTTTGCTGAGTGTAATCTCCAATCGACGACGCTGTGTAAGCCTAAAATTAATCATAATGTTGACAGTACATGAAGATTTCAATTTTCGGGATCTATCCAAAAAATAGGCCAGCAGCAATTTTTCTGTAATCTTTATCCTGTATTCTTTTCCATTCTTTAAAAAACTCGTATGTGGCTGTATACCTTACTTGATATTTTACAGGGAGTTGGTTAGAACAGGCAGCTTTAGCGGCTTCTTCTATTTCTTTACAAATTATATTATCCTTTTTTAACATAAAAACGCTTACAATTAATTTAATAATAATATAATTAATATAACTTTCTTGTAATTCTTTACACACTCACAGAATTTTTTGTTGCATTGTAGCCAAACAAACTTGCAAAGCAGGATTTGATTTAACCAGAAAAATTATTATAAATATTTAGATCAAAGATAATAAATAATGGCTGAATTGAATTATGCCCAGGCATGATGAACAATTTCATATGCACCTCGGATAGTATCCTGAATTTTTGGGTCTTGAATGCTTGCAAACCTCGGCCCTAAGGGTCTGCATGCTCGATATAAAAATGACACTACCATTGGTACATAAATAACCATACCTTACTGTTGTAGAAAATGGTTTATTTGAAAGTGTAAATTATATTACATGCACTTCTTATATCTTCTTTAAATGACTTATATATTTATTACTTCACGCTAAGCTAATTAGTGGAGCCAATGTTTAGAGTAATTGAATCGTAAATTGTAAAGACAGACGTCTCAAATCTGAAATTAAGTGTTAGTATTAAAACAGGCTGCAGTAGATAAGGAACAAAGAACGAATAAAGCCACAAAATTCTTCATTAAAAATATAATTAGAAAGTCTTTTTTAAGTCTATTTTCAATCTACAATTTTATAATACAAAATATAATAGTTTCGTAAACTACTAGTCTTCTACATTACAAATAGAATAGATAAAATTGCACACATTTGAACTAATGTAGAAATTTACGAAGACGTTAGGTGATCTGTGCGTAGCTTCTACCTTTTCGCCAAGACATAAAAAACTTTTTATCGAAAAACTTATCTTGGCCCAAATTTGTCTAAAACAGCTTAGAACTAATCCTATAAGCATTTGTTTCCTCGTCCCAAATAATGGCATGTTCTTACCAAATAGTTATGCACACACTTAGTTCTACTTCTTCCACACATTTAAAGAGGTATGCAATGGTGCTCTAACGTACACTAATAATAGCGTCGTTAGCTACTCTATATTTTCAATCCAACACATACACCTATGTGGTTCCTTTTTCAAGTAGATGTCATTACAACTTCCAAAAAGTTGTGAAAATTACAGCATTTATATGCCTTGGTTTTTATTTCGGGGGCCAAGTTATTACAGTTTTTCGGTTAGAGATGTTATGTGTAATTGTACGAGGGTAGGCTGAAAACTAATGCACACATGCTTGTAGATCGCGAACGAAATGGCCTTCAGAAGAGCGCCAGGTGACATACGGAAGTAACATTCCCTCTCAATACGCATGCGCATGTTTGAGGTCGTTGCGTTCATCCAGTGTATTTCCAGAAGCGGAAGTATGGAGACGTGTTCTAGTGCTATGTCAACGCGAGTTAAAGAGCGTGCTGTTATCGAATTTTTAACTGCTGAAAAAGTGACTCCTACTGAGATTCATCGGCGTTTAAAGGCTGTTTATGGTGACGATGCTGTGGATAGGTCTACTGTAAATCGCTGGGTAATAAAATTTCGTGGTTGCGAGCCTGAAAAAGCCATAATTGTTGATGAAACACGCAGCGGACGTCTGATCATTGCCACAGACGATAAACATCGCAAACTCGTCGAAGATTTGATTCAAAATGTCCGGCGGATCTCTCAAAAGCGTATCGCAAACCATATTGGAATATCCAAGGAACGTGTCGGCTTCATTATTAGACAACTGGGATACCGTAAACTCTGTGTACGATGGGTATCACGCCGTCTCACAGACGAGAACAATAAGCGTCGATTGGAATGCTGCGAGCAACCTTTGCAGCGCTACCGTGACGAAGGAGATGACTTTCTTTTGAACATTGTGACGGGGAACGAGTCCTGGGTCCATCATTACGACCCAGAAGTGAAAAGACAGAGCGCCTAACATCGACAGCCGTCTACTCCTCAGGCGAAAATGTTCAAAACACAACCATCCGCAAAAAGACTGTGTTTTGGGATGCTCACCGAGTTTATGTGGCCGATTTTCTGCAACAAGGGGCAACGGTAAATTCTTCTCAGTACATACAGACTCTAAAACACCTCCGACGTCGAGTTTGTCGTGTTAGAGGCAGCCTGTCGCCAATAATCTTGCAACATGACAACGCTCGTCCATACACCTCGCGCGCAGCTGGACAGGCTCTGCGAAATCTGTTTGAACCGATTCCACACCCTCCTCATTCCCGCGATCTTGCGCCTTGAGATTTTTATTTTTTTTCCTCTACTCAAGAGAGACCTCAAGGGTAATCATTACACCTCGGACGATGAGGTGAAGGCAGCTGGCAAGTCCTGAATTCGAGAAAAGTCGGAAGAATTTTTCAGTGACGGAATGAAAAAACTTGTTACACGTTTGGAGAAATGTATTAGCCTTAACGGTGACTATGTTGTAAAATAAATATATGATTTTGAAACTTAAGAATTGTACTTTAATGTACTTTTTGCCCAATCTTGCTATTTGTTTTTGTTCGCGCTCTACAAGCATGTGTGCATTAGTTTTCAGCCTACCCTCGTATTTCTAAATCTGACATAATGTATGTTTATCTATCGCTGTGTATATGTTTTCGTAGTTCAATGTTTTCATTTTCGTAGTTGAATGTGTTTTATGACTAGCCATTAATTGTAATGCTACAAAGAATAATTTTATAAACGTCGATCAGATACAAGCTTTAATTAATATTACCATAGAAATTCCCTAACGACAACCTAAAACACATCAGCCTTTTATATTTAATTTTTATTTTTACCATACAGAAAGGAAACTACAAATAGGAATTACGTATCAAACGATTGTGACTTCACAAGTCCGCGCTGGAAAAATGTGGAAAAAGCACTTTTGCAGTGCATAATCAATAAATTCACATAGTAAATACACATTACAAAACATTCCATATCTGTACAAGTTCAAACAATCACATAAACCTAAACAGTGTTGTAAATTTACACCTATTAAATGCTACTATTATGCATGTGCTCGCTTTTCAATAAGCTAAATGTAAAACTCAATGGTTGAATTCGTTTCAGAATCCTGCGATACAAACACGGCGAAACTCCCTGCAGTTTTGCAATAAATCTAAATTGAAGCTCGCCTTCTCTAACGCTATCTATCTAACATCCCATATCGATTTTCAATGCGGAGGATTGAAATTAAATTTCATTTTCAAGTTACGAAATTTCCCCCAACGTTCAAAACAATGCAAGGATAATAAAACTAGGAGTGGTAGCTATTAAACAAAAGAGAGGACAATAACTCCGGGCTCCCTGCGACGTCCAGGAAATTCCCAGTGCTCACATTTTGCAGGAAAGTCGACCCCCAAGGTTAAATTATCAAAGATAAAAAAGCAAATTGTTATAATGATGGATATAAGTGAAAAAAGGGCAGCTGTTGGGGAAATATTTACTGCTTTTGTGTACAATTTGTAGATACATTGAAAAATGTAAACAAGAATTAAATAATTTGAATACGGAAAATTGAGCGGAGTTAATGTTGCATGTACAGTATTGGACAAATTAAATGATCATGCAAGAGATGTGCATTTAATAAGCAGTAAAGTTTATTTTTTGAATTGGATGTTTTTTGTTTCGAAAACTGTATCGGGAGATCATTAAAATTACTGGAAATAAAGCGACAATCAATTCCAAAATTCTACATTTTGCCTATATGGTTATGTTATGAAAATATTCTATGAAGGTATTGGAAATTGTTGCTTTCGTCCTGTTCTGTGTATGTGAAACCCCGAATCGACTCTGAAGATATATCATCTTAAATTAAGGTACTTGATTTAAGTTTTGTGGAAATAAAAGCTAAGTAAAGCTTTAAATGCGGATTCCAACTACAGTTGTACAACGTTTCTATTTAAATTTCTGGAAAGATAAACATCCTAAGTAGAATATGAATAAATTAGTCTGTTCAATCTAAAGTAACTGAAGATTTTGTACATAAACATAAATAATTAATTAAAATATAAAAATTTAATGAAAGTTTCCTAATGCATTATTGTTTTCATGGTCATACATTATATAATCTTGAAAAACTTTAATTTTACGTCAATTACAAGAACACACACTTTTTGTAGCATACTTCGAAAATAAATTACAAATTCCAAAATATTCCGAATTCTCTTACCAAGTAGAAGAATTTAAAGGCGCATTTCTTCTACATCAGGTATTATTATTTCTAAGACAAATAAAAGAGGAAATCCCACGAGCAATTTAAGAAAAATTCCATTCCGTTATAAAATATTTATTCCTGGAGGACGTATCCACTCGTCGCAGATGACGGGAACTTGTGGACATTAGCATCCTGAAATGTTTGCTTTGCTTGTTTGTTTAATGTTTTTTAAATGTTATTACCTATTGCCTACTTCCGATTTTTCTTAGTTGAACCTTTCTTTTTATTGGTTTGTGGAATGGTTTTAAACTGAGTAGTACTTAGTTTTTCTGCTACGGCTAGAAATTAATGTATTGAGATTATCTCGAATTCATTTTTCATTTCATTCCATGTGAGCTTATCGATTCGCCGGAGAAAAACTTATCAGCGCACGTTCACGCAATAAAAGTTGAGCAGCGGGTTTTAATTTCTCTTAGTGTTTATTTTCCGGGCATTAGTTGCTTAGCGTCGATATTAGTGGACGAGAACAAATAAACCCCCCAGAACTGGAGGAGCTGATATAAACGTTCAAAAAATGTTAACTCGATGACCAATGTCTACAGCTGGAATGAAATAAACTTCAATTTCCGGGAAACTTTATTGAAGCCCCCGCACTTAATTAAAGAGAGACGAGCAGTAGCGCATATACTGTTTTTACAACTGGTGTACAAATATTTCTGAAACTCCATTGTCTTTTGCCACTCCGCGGGTTGATTAACATCAATAACGAACTTTGTCTGGTACAATATGAAAAAAAATATTTCATAAAGTTCGTGCAAAACGTGTGTTTCTGAAGGTGCTGAAAGCAGTTGATGTCTTCTTTACTGAAGAAGTTTTTATTCATTTTTATCACTATATGAGTATCAAGTTCATGTTAAACCCACATCAGAAAGTTGTGCTACAGCTTTACAGGTCTAATAAAGTTCATCGTTTCTGACACGTTATTTTGTGTTGTGAAGAGTTTTATGGAATCAAATTTGAAACGACATCCTATCACGCATTTTGTTGCAAGCCAGAAATCGTGCCTAATCAAGACGGTTAGGCGTAAAATAGGGTGGAAATGGTGGTATTCGAAATCCGTGAGTAGGTTGCTAGGGTAATTTAAACAAAATGTGGATCACCGAATGCTTCCTCAGCGAAACCTCGCTCCTGTGGATTCATGATTATTCCAGCTTGCCCTGGATCTAACTATTTAAACGTATTCTGTGTAGGTTGCTTGCGCAAAAAGGGTGTTTTGGAGGAAATCAAGGACAAATAACAAGGGGTAATTGATAGGGAATGCTGCTCCTAGCAGTAATGGCAGGTCGCAATTTTAGGAAACGTATTCAAGGGAAACAAATGCTCGGCTGGTAATCTCTTATTTTAGAAAATCAGTTCTTGTTTGCAACAAGAAGTTAAATTATAACAGTATAAATTAGTTTGAACCGGAATTTGAATCTACTAATGAATGAAAAACATGTTTTTAGTACTTAGGTACAGTTAACATTAAATGTATGCTTAAGTTTCTTGTCACTAATAAAGATTAGGTTGTTTAAATACTTGTTAAAAACAGCGACCTGTTACACAAACTATTCTTGTAGTATACGGGAGATCAATAGAAAACTTTACATGCATTTTTTTTAATTGCATTGCTTTATTTCACTAGTGTCTGACACCACCAATCTTATCAGGTCTTCGGTTTATGATTTTCGAGAGAACGCAACAAATCAATATGTAGAATATGGCACTACATTTAGTAACAAAAAAGCAACATCCTAGAGGTAATATTGCATATAAATAACAAACAGCCAATGCTTTTTTATTTTCATACATACAATTATTATTTATTAGCCCCCATTGGAATACTAATCGAGAATTATCAGATAGATTGCATAGTTCCATATTAGTTCAGATTAGGCGTTAAACTGAACCCAAAAATGCAAACAGAACCGGTGTACGGCTTTTCAGTATTGAGATATTCCAGTTTTTAATAATAAACTTTCTTGCAACTTGGCAAAATTGATATGCACAGAACAGAATGTTAATTAAATCACATTAAAATGAGCATGTAATTAACTATAGGGTTTCTTTTTATGATGTATGTAAATCCTGATTAAAAATTACCACAAGATTTAGCAAAAATGTTTGTAATTAATTTATTTAACAGAATATCAACAAACAGAACAGCACAATTGTTGCAGTAAATGTTCAAATGTGAGTCCACTAGTTTCTATGATTAACCGTGCCCGCCGAATTATATTTTCGTAAACTCTCTAGAGCATGTTCGTAGTTATTTCTTGGATGGTATTATGAATTATTTGTTCAAGTTCTTCGTGGGTATTTCCTAACGTTTGGTAAACTTTATTCTTCACATAGCCTCACAAAAATTGGCTAAGGATTTAAACCGAGACAACTTGGAGGCCAAATCACCGGACCTCCACGACCCATCCAGCAATTTGGAAAATGTAAGTGAAAGATCCATTATAGATTACATCCTCATAAACAGGAGATACAGAGAGGAATTAACGGATGTTAGGGTATATAGGGGACACGACATATATAATGATCATTACCTAATGGTGGGAAAAACAAAAATAAAGACACAGAAGCAAGAAAACAGCCCTCTTAAAAAAACTATGAAAGCGAAAAAGGTGGTAAAGGTATATACGTTACAAGAATAAAAAGTGGCAAGCAAGTTCAGAGTGCAAGTAGATAGTAAAATGGAGATAGTGGAAAAAGACTGGCACAACAAAAATATAGAACAAGTATGGCGAGAGTTTAAAGAATTATTGCTGAAAGTAGCAAGGGAAGTGTGTGGAACAAGCATGACAAACAAATAAAGGGAACAAACACGATGGTGGACTAAGGAGATAAAAGATAAAAGTGAAACTAAAGAATGAAACTTGGAAAGGGTACCTGGCAAACAAAACAGAGAATAACTATACGAGATACAAGAAACATAGAACTAAAGTTAAGGAAATGGTCAAGCAAGCAAAGAAAGCATCTTGGAAGGAATTCGGTAAAAAATAGAGGAGGATAGCAAGACGAACCAGAAACTATTTTATAAAGCAATAAAAAATTTAAGGAGGGAGCAACAATATACACTGAAACAAATACAAGATAAAGAAAACAAAATTCTCACCGAAGAAAACGAAATAATGAATAGGTGGCGGGAGCTGTTAAATCCAGAAACGGAAATCAGAGAATATGAGGAAAGGGAAGAAATTTACCCAGAAAATAACGAAGACCAAGCGGAAGCAACAAAAGAAGAAGTTATTGGGACAATATAGAAAGTAAAAAGTGGAAAAGCAGCAGAGCATGACCAAATCACTCCGAGCATGACAAAGAAACTTAGAGGAAAAGGAATAGAGGCGCCGACAAGGATATTTAACATGGCATTGGATAAAGGAGAAGTACCAGAAGACTGAAAAGTGGGTATAATAGTTCCAATTTTCAAGAAGAGCGATTCAAGGGACTGTGGGAACTACAAGGGCATAACCCTATTAAACGTAATAGCGAAAATGTATGAGAGAGTATAAGAATAAAGAAACTCAGAGAGATAATAGAACAACAACTAGAGGTTTCACAAAGTGGGTTCAAGAAGGGCGATTCAAGGGACTGTGGGAACTACAGGGGCATAACCCTATTAAGCGTAATAGCGAAAATCTATGAGAGAGTATTGGAGTAAAGAAACTCAGAGAGATAAGAGAACAACAACTAGAGGATTCACAAGGTGGGTTCAGGAAGGGAAGAAGCACCCAAGATCACATATTTACCACTAAACAACTAACAGAAAAAACTAACAAAAATAGAGAAGTGTATAATGGCCTTTCTGGACATGGAAAAAGTGTTCGACAGGATAACTAGAAAGATAATCGTATGGGATAGTTTGAAGAGAAGGGAGGTGGCGAAAAGCTGAGAAGAGGAATAGAAAGTTTATACAGAAACAACAACAACTGCGTAAGAACAAATAATTTACAATCAAAGGAGTTCCCACTAGAAGAGAGTCTAAAGCAAGGAGGTGTACTAAGTACCACACTGTTCACAATCATCATGGACGACGTTATTAAAGAACTAAAAGGAAAAGTGCATAAAGTAAACGTAGGTTATAGAAAACTACGGCCAGTAAAGCTAGCGGAATGTGCGTTCGCGGACGATCTAATGATATGTGCGGAAGGGGAAGAACAACTAAAAGAAAATCTAACAAGATGGGTACAGGGATTGTCTAAAGGAAATATGAAAGTTAATACAAAGAAAACGAAGATAATGGTGATTGGAAACAAAAACAAAAAAAAAATAAACGTAAGAATCGATTTCAACAACCTGGAACAGGTCGATAGTTTCAAGTATCTAGGGGTGATAATACAGGAAATGGGAAAATGGAACAAGAACTAAAGGAAAGAATCAACAATGCTGACCATGCTGTCAACAAAACATTTATAGACAACAAAGAAATAAGTAAGAAAACAAAAATGACAATACTACTTTATGGATCCGAAAGTTGGGTAGTAAACAATAGTTTGAAAAGCAACATCCAGGCAATGGAGATGAAATACCTACGACGGGTCAAAGGAGTAACACGAAGCGACAAAATACGGAACGAGAAAATAAGAGAAGAGTAGAACCCATAACAACAAAGATTGAGCAGCAGCAGCTTGGGTGGTTTGGGCATCTTATAAGACAAAGACAAAGAAAGACAAGTGAGATGCTTGTGGGAAGCATAAGCGCAAGGGAAGAAAGGCAGAGGGAGACCAAGGAAAACATGGGCCGGAACAGTGGCGGAAGCACTGAAGAAGAGAAAAGTGGAATGGAAAGAGGCCACAAGGATAGCAAAGGATAGAAGACAATGGAAAAGGCTTGTTTATAGTGTAGACAATAAAGACTAAAGAGACAGCAAAGAAATTATACACCTTCACACCTAACCGGTGGAGTGAAGGTTTCTGATTATATATATATATATATATATATATACAGGGTGTTTATTAAACATACGGCAAAAATTGAAGAGGTTATTCCCTGGACTATTCTAAGAATATTTTGTCCTTTGATGATTTGTGAAAAGCATAAGGGAAATAATATGGAGAAACAAAAACATGAACACTGAATCCAAGGTTAAGATATACAAAACATGCATCCGTCCCATTATGACATATGCGTCAGAAACAAGGGCCGATACTGCATACACCAAAAGGTCACTCCGTACCACGGGAACGAAGGTTCTAAATCCATATCAGGACACATACTGTAAGATAGAATACGAGAACATAAGACAGACGTACAATGTCCAAGATGTTGTAAGATGGACGAGGAGACGCCGTAGAGAGTGGAATGAACACGTAATGAGAATGCCCAAATATAAACCGCCAAGCCAAAAATTGCCAGAGACCACAAACCAGGAACAACACGCCTACCTGGAAGACCGCCAAAACGCTGGAAAGACAGCTGGACCTCTGCGTCAGAAGACCAATAACAATATTGGAAGAAACAGATCTACGACCTACTGGAAGAAGAAGGAGGAAATTTTTTTATTAATAAATGTATGATCAAAAGTGTTCTCTTTCAGAGGTAGAGCTTCTCAAAGATTCTTTAAGAAGCGCCTAAACGTAGGCAACGCAATTTACTGCCTACTATTTGTTTCCATAACGACGGAAATTAATACAGGATAAATAAAGCCCTCTTTGCCACTTTTCAAATTCAAATTAAATTTAAAATAAATTAATTAACAAAATGTTTCAAAATTAAGCAATAGAAAAAACCAAAATTACAAAGCAAAAATCAACTACTTGAAAAACTTACAATAACTAATTCAAAAATTAACAAAATTATAGTAAATGTTCTAAATGCCGCTCCCCAGCTTCTACACACGAAGCACATCTACGAAGTAAATTCCTGTTCACCGCTCCAAATATACCCGGAGTCTGTTGAACTTTTTCACACGCAGCAAGAATACAGTGCGACGCGTAAGTCCTTCTACATTTTCAACTGGGGTAGCATACACTAACGTTTTAACACGACCCCATAAAAAGAAATCAAGTGGGGTCAAATCAGGAGAACCTAGAGACCACGCCACATGCCCTCCTCGACCTATTCATCTGTTGGGAAAAGTGTTATTTAAAAATTCCCCGACTTCCGCGAAAAATGAGCAGGTGTACCATCGTGCTGCGACCACATTTGAGGTGCAATATCTGCCAAAAGTTCAGGCAGGACAGGGCGCAAAAAATTTAACTAAATTTCTCCTGTTAATCTTTGGGGTAGCAGATATGGTCCAATGAGTCTATCGGCAACAATCCCGGCCCAAATGTTCACTGAAAATCTTTGCTGGTATCCTTTTCCAACCACAGCATTTTCATCGTACCAAATGTGGCTGTTTCTACTGTTGAATATTCCTTCTTTCGTAAAAGATGCCTCCTCATCACTAAACAAAACGTTTACTTGGAATTCTGGATCCTCATTAAACCGCTGCAGAAATTTCTGGCAAAATTCTACCCTTCTGGGAAAATCTGCTTGAACCATGGGTTGTACCTTCTGTGGATGGTTCGGATGTAGCTGCTGCTCATGTAGTACCTCACATACTGAAACATGGTGCACTCCAATTTCATGAGCTGTGGCTCTTGAACTAGTAGAAGGATTTTCAGTCACTCTTTCCAAAACTTCTTCCTCAAAATCAACCGTTCGGCCTTGTTGTGGTAATTCCACAGTTGTATCTGTTGACAACGAATGTACCTTCCTCCCGCAGACCACGTGAAACTACACTAAAGGCCTTGTGCGATGGATGATTCCTATTCGGAAAATGTTCTTGATGCAGGTGAGCAGCTTCGCGTGCGTTACCCCAGGCAGCTCCAGCTGAACATCATGTCATGCTGTTCGGCAAAAGTATAATTAGCTATAACACAAAAATACGAAACGGAACGAAGATAACGAAGAAAATAATTATAAAAAAATTACAGAACGAAACAAACGAATTATAAAAGGTCATTATCTTAATTGAATTTGAAAAGTGGAAAAGGGGGCTTTATTTATCCTGTATTAATTTCCGTCGTTATGGAAACAAATAGTAGGTAGTAAATTGAGTTGCCTACTTTTAGGCGCTTCTTATAGAATCTTTGAGAAGCTCTAACCTTGAAAGGAAACACTTTTGACCATACATTTATTAACAAAAAATGTTTGTTTTTGTGTACACTTTAAGCCCCAGAAGTTTGTCCCTGCAATTAATTATCACCCTGTAGAATCTGTTTTCAATTATAAATCTTACCGTTTCCTAATCTTATTATTCCATGAAATATTATAACATAATATCTGTTCTGATGTAGGTCCCAAAAGTGCACTTCATAATTTTTTCTTGGGGATTATTGTAAAAACTAATTTACTATAATAGAAGACGAATACCTTGTGCCCATCAAACTAAACTTGCTGTAATTTTCAATCAATCATAATTAAACATTTAAGTACAGTACTCTCTGCGCCGTTGAGTTGTGCGTTTTGCTGTGGGTAATAAAGAGAACACTTTATCTGTCAATCACTAGATAAAATTATAATTACAGTCTGTTGTAATTTACTTTTTTGGTCGCACAATATAATAATCATACGCGACTGCTACGAATTAAAATACTTTTAGACGAAATCGCATGGTAATTTTTTTTAATATGGAATTCTTATCCAATCCTTCGCATTTGTTGCTTAGGAAATGCAATTTCTTTGAAAAAATATATTTTTCCTAAATATATGAAAACATGGGAGCTTTATTGTAATTCCTTGACATGTATCCCGCCTTAAGCAGGATTTTATGAATTTACGCGGTTTTCCGCGTCCCCAAAATAGTGAAATTAAAAAGCTTTTTGTAAAGATCAAATCGACACCTAGTTCATTAGAATGGGTCCCGCGTAGCGAAGTTACAGCTTGTTCCATTCAACCTTACGTGGAGCAAATTTCAAACTAGCAGCAAATTTTCGAACATTCCGTTGCCTCGTGCTCGGAGCACACAAAAAAATTCAAATTCAAATTCACGAGTTCTTCGCCTCGTTTGTGAAGTCCTGCATAATTTACGAATGAATAACATGTTTTTAATTTGTAGCAATATGAAGTTTTGATATAGTAAAAACTGCATGTTTTCGCGATCCTTCCTTGCGTGTTCTAGATAAAAATCTGTATTATGCACTTCGTTCTATTAAAATTCCTGTTTTTGTGGAGATTTTATCAAACATTTCATAGTATGCACTTTGACTTTAACGCTGACCTCGTTTCTCTGAATTACCGGGGAAAATTCAAGTCCGGCAGAATTAGATTTGACTAATAAAGAGTGGATTTATGCGCAGTGAGAATTCTCGTTCACAGACAATGTTGTGTAAAACTACGTTATTTTAAATAATAAATGTCAATACATAACTTCAAAAGGTAAACGTTGAAAGTAAATTAAAACATGCAACTGTAAAAACATGCAACTGTAAAAACATGAAATTAAATTAAAAATGAAGACAGCATATTTCCAAATACAGTGCACGCCACCTATTTAAATCACAGCTAATGTTATCGGGTATTGTTAAAACTTTAGCGAAGAACAGGCCAGACGTATACGACTAAATAGGAAAAACATCGTATATAGTAATCACAAGTTCTGTTTATTTTATCAATTTTTTCTTAGGATTGTTTTCGTCCACGAGCAACTTTTCAAGTATTTTTTTGTTTGTATTTTCAAGTTCGAGTGATATCAGATTTCTCTATCTCTCTCTCTGTAAGTCAGCAGCCTGTCGGCTGGTTGGTAGCAGCTAACCAAGTTTTACTCTAACCCTTTGCAGTGAATGAGGTGAAAAAGACATGAGAGTTTGAGAGAAAAAAATTAACAGTTCAGAACAGATGATAAGCTTCCGAAATTAAGACAATGCACGTGTAGGTGGCCCGTTCATGCGCCATAAAACGGAAAACTTCCGAAGAAAATGGGAAAACAAACATTTTGTTGCAACGGAAGGATGACTCCATCATTTATTTTTATCATTCGGTTATTGTTATCAAAAACCCCGAGTCCTGGGGTGATCGCATTAAGGGGCGTGGACTGTACATGGTTTTTTTTATGTTTTGCAATACATTAGCTTTTCAGGATCGAAAAAATAACGTTAAAAGTTATTTTTTAAGGAGTTGCTGAAAAATAATATGAACTATATTAACTATCTAACCAGGTATATGGATCTTTGTACCAATGACTTCTAATTCTTTAATACTTAGTGAACCGCAGCAAGAAAAAGTTCTGTATTTTTTATTTTCGTTTTTGACTACAGTGACGTCAAAATAATTATGAAACAGAAAAATTTTAAACAACAGTTTAAGCCTACTGGAAGGTAGAATAACGTACGGACCCCGGACCAATTACAATTAGTTGGTAAAGATCGGAACTGCTCAGGCTCCCTTTCGTAGAAGTCGGTGTTACATCATGTTCTAGTATCCAGAATATAACCACAAGATAATGGTAATTTGTTGTTACTGTGTTGTTGCCTTGATAAATCTTTGTGTTATAATAATCTGTTTAAAATCTATACATTTTCTCTATCTAGGCTAGGAGATACACAAGAATGAAAAACTGCGAAATAAGTGAAACCGCCGGTAGAGTACTATACGAAAATAATAAAAGTAAAATAAAAATTGGACGAAACTATTCAACCGAATTTGTAGTTAATAAAGGTCTCCGACTGGGGTGTTCTATTTCGCTCATATTATTGCAATTTTACTTGGACCAGGCGTTGAAGAAATGGAAAAGAAATGCAAATATATGCGAATTTAAACAGGACAAGATCATATGCAACCTCTTTTATTCGCAAACGACCAGTTATTACTAACAGAAAATGAAGACGATATTCGATAGATGGCAAGAATATTATCTGAAGGGATTGAAAACTAGGGTTTAGAGATAAATAGATAAAAACACAGAATATGATAGTAGAAAACGAAGATACAAAAATAGATATTGGAAGGGGTCATCTGCAACTATTACATGAAAACAAATACCTAGGAGGAACTTTGTCAGATACTGGATCAAATGACACAGACATACTAGACAAAATAAGGGAACAGAAAGTGGTAGCACGACAGCTACACTCGCTACTTTGCAATAAAGATATAAGCAACGAAACAGAAAGACAGACAAATGGTTGCGACGGTGGTAGAAAGTTGTTGTATCTACGGATTAGAGGTATGGACTGTAAGAAAGAAATTCGAAAAAAACTAGATGCTTTGGGACGACACTGAAAGTGGAACAACGGAAACTGCTATGGTGTGAACATAATATATGCAGAGGATGGAGGAAAAGAGACTACAAATAGAAGCTGGACATAGAAGCCCGACAGGAGAAAGAGGCAAAGACAAGCTAAAATGGAAACAGCAATGCAGAGAAGAGAATTAAACGAATAATACGAAGGAATGGCGAGTACGTTGTAGAACATCACATTTATAAAAAATCGTACATATGTATAATGAGTATACAGCAGTCTATTTAAATTATTAATAAGAAACAACGCTGTAATATGACGTAAACAATCACATGTAGGAGTAGATACATGAACACTTCCAGTGTTAGCAAACTTCTTTTAATTGTTCCGAAATACCTACGTCATTCCAACGACCATGATGGTGTGTTTAATTCATTATAACAAAATTTTTCAATAGATATGTAAAATAATATAAATTCTAAGCGACCAGTTCAACCCAGTACGTGTTGTATCCAAATCTCAAAACAACGCTCACAGTAAATACAACCAATCAATAACTAACCACAACACCAAACTCAATCAGAACCACTGCTCTTACAAGCTATCTCTAAAATAGATGTCTACATTCATGAAAAACATTAATATTATGACCGAATTAATCACTAACCTCATTTCTAAAATGCCATAACGACCTACTAAAAAATGCCCCAATAGAACGCCAAGGACTTCACTACATATAGCAAAGAGCTTAAAATATGTATCATAGATCAAAATCTAGATATTATGATGGTCAGAGAAGCGCATCTTAACCAAATAATTACATCCATTTTTAAATCAGTATAACATATTAAAATAACCATCCGATGGAAAATTAGCTACTATTGTAAGAAATTCAATTAAGACTCAACTTTATTCAACCCACCGAAATACCCCACGGATCAGAATTTGATGAATACTTTGTTATGTTCGTTTGATTTGCCGCTTCATAGGAATTAAAATTTTATTTTAATTGCCGTTCTTAAGTCCATTACTATTATCATTATTTTCAAAGACTAAATTTATGGGAGGACATTTTCTAAACTTAATCGAACGCTTGACATGTATGTTTAGTCTGTTTAGCGCCGACCGAAAATAGTTCTTAGAACCCTTTTGTCTGCAGAATAGCCCTGAAAATTTTACGCTTCACGTGCAATATTTATTCTAGAACTAAATACGTGTTTATCGTTCTTACATAAATGTTTTTATATTTATTGTACAAATGTAGACGATTATGGATAATAAACTAAGTTTATAATAGCTCGCACATTTTTTGTTGTTGTAACTCTTGTAACGAACTTCGGCTATAACGAACCAATTTTTACAGTCCCTTGAAGTTCATTATAACCGGACTTCACTGTATATATCTTCGCATCCAGATGTTCAAAGGAAGAATATTCATTCTACTGTAATTTTTAAAGCATATTTTTTTATTCGGCTCTAGTAACAAGCATTAAAACGTACCTATACTACGTAGAAAATATATTTATTTGCCGCTTAAAAGCTGATTCAATCTGGCAAACAAATGAACGGAAAGATTCGAATTTGAGGTTATGTGTGTAATTGTTAATTTGAATTTGAGGTTATTGTTGTTTATTGATTTACTTATTTTATGTCAACCTATTTCCTGGCAGTGTTAGTGTAGAAAATAGGGTGCGACTATTCTACAACTATTCTCCATGGTTATACACCGCCGATCTTGTTTGTTTTGTTTTTGAATGGATGGAATGTAGATTTCAGTTTTTCAAACATCTCTACAGAGTAGGTACAGCCGTTATTGTACACCCTAACTGAATTTTACCTATTTTGGATAGTTTCCACCCCAGTAGGGATTTTAGTGTGTCACACATCGTAGTGGCACCATATTTCGCAATATGATGAAATTTTCCGGCTGTTGGAGATTCACGTTTCGTTCCTTTTAGCGGGTCGATTTTACATCTCCGTCGATCCGGTTGCTTGCGAAGATTTTAGCACCGAAATCAAATACTGCAGGGGCGGTTTGGGTTTTCGATGCGTGTCCATCGCGTGAATTTTCGTATCGCTGTTGTTTCCGTGAGGTGAACAGAACCATTGACAAGTGTCCGATTTAAAGAAACACGCTGGATTTTAACCCTTGGAAGGCAATTCATTTGCTGATCGCCTTTGGCGGATTATTGTCGAACCCCTTTCCTATCACTATGGATGTGCCGCTGCTGCGACAAAAAATTTGGAAGTTTGTTCGACATATAGTGTCCTTTTACAACAAAAGCGCAGAATAAGAACAATTTGAAAGCTGGGTTGACTAAATTTTTTTTTCCACATTTGGAAGGTACAAGCAAACATCTTAACAAAGTTCTCCCAAAATCTGCATGGCACGCAATACCAACCCCAGAAACCTGAAGAAAGTTTGACCCGTAACCAAGTTTTTTAATGTAAAGCAAATTACAAGACATCTGAGTAACAAAACTATAGCAAGTCAAGCAGAGAAAGCGTTAAAAGAAACATTGTTCAGTCTAAAAAATTAATCCATACAAAAATATTTATAAAATTTGCAAGCAACGGTAGCAACAGACTACATAAAATGAAAGTGAACAAAAAATGATCTACCAAAGCAACATATACCTCGTAAACCAGATGGAAATTGGACAGAAAAAGATGAAGAAAAAGTCATCACGTTCGCTTAACTTTTGGAAAACGTATTTCCACGTTCTTCTTCTTCTTACTTGGTCTTCAATCACTACGCCATTGACCGTCAGTCCTCGTCAACTTCTTTCCATTATAGTCTAGGTCTATATTATACTTCGTGGAATTATTAACTTCAGGACATTGCCTCATTAACGTTAAAGCATTAGAGGATATCCCATACAATAGTAATAAACGAATAACAACGATATTCAACACAATATTCTGATTAGCCATTTTCCAGCCCAATCCAGATGATCAAATAATACTGTTACAAAACCTGGGAATGCTCCAGAAAAAGTAGGTTCCCACAGACCGAACAATTTACTACCTGTCTTGTCGAAGTTGTTTCCATCGATTCTGCTAACATCCTTAAAACGTTTCCAACACGAAAAGAAACTTACGCTTGATCATCAGTTTTAATTCTAGATAGATGCACACGACAATTGAGCAAGTTGCAAAATCAATTTAACACTTAATTAGTTAACATCGCCAAACACATATTGTGTGAAAACCCCAAGTTTGACTAGCAATGGAATAGTCAACAATTAATCACAGAAAAATGTTTCAGACACCCATTTGAGAATTTGAACCAGTATACAGACTTATAATTTGCAAACTAAGATAGCTATTTTGTGTTCTTGAACTAAAAACTATCATATCAAGTAAACTTTATCGTGTTAACTGTCAAATAGTTATTAAAAGTACGGCTTAAGTAAAAATACACGTGTTGTTTTCTATTACTGAAAATTTTGTTGACTATCCTAACCATTTATTGGCGATCCTTAATTGATCACACTATAAATAATTCATGAAATATTCGTCCTGACTATGAGACATTATAATTGGAAAACATTGTCGCAAAGGCCCATTCTATGATTAAATATTAAGCATGAAACTTAAAAAAACTAGGAACACGAATAACCACTGTAACATAATATGGTCATACCGAATAATGTTTGATCTGTAGTAATAAACAGCGTTTGAATATTTTAGACGTCGCTATTCAATTTGTTTCTGCTGCAACAAGTCTTAAGCGATTAGTTTATGTGTTTGCAGCAAATGTAACGGGCTGTACCAGCAATCCTCCGCTGAATACACGTTAATGCAGTTTAATTACCTGTTTCTGATTATGGCCGATATTAAGTGCTTGATCCTGCACGTATCAACGGTACCATGGTGGCAGTTGCAATAAATGAAACACCGCACGTTCTATATTTATAAGTACGAATTTGTATGCGTATGTTAACTAAGTGAGATTTAGGATGCTGTAATCCAAGCATTTCTTTGCACTTAGGCCATATTTGGCAAAATGTATACCCTAACTATGAATTTTGCCCATCTGACGTAGTCGGAATTCCAGTATAGTATGCAGAAGGATCAAAATAAGAAATACAAGGTCGTGCCTGGAGTCCCGCTAACCGGCAGCCGACTTCATTCGCTCTCAAATCTTCGACGGGAAATCACCTCTTCTTATTAACTCTCTAATATCTAACACATTCCTTGAACCCTAAAATTCTTACATTTGTGGCCACTTCTTCATGAAAGTAATTTTCAATATCGATTTTTTAAATTTTTTACTAAACTTTCGTAAATATAACACAGCCGCATAAACGTTTTACACTTTTCCCAACATATTCCATTTCGCATATACATGAGATTTATTTCTAAAAATTGAGTGTTAGTAATGTTTTTTACAAATAATATGAATCACTTCTGCAATTTAAATCTAACGAACCTTCAATTAGGTTAGCTAGTGATACGGGTTTCTTTAAGAAAATTTAAATACTTATAAGTATGGTATTTTGAACAGTTCTGAATCCACCCCCCACCACTTGACCTTGAGGGTAAAGGTCATTATTCCGGATCCATCCCCCCCTCAAAACGTTCAAAGCCATTGTTTAATACCCAAAACCCCCGATCTTGAAAGTTATAAAGGCAAATGGCAATAGCACAACAACACACAAATTAAATGCATTTATTACGATCGGTACAGGTTACAAAATGATACTGAACTGTCTAAAATACCCTACCTACTCTCATAACAGAAAAGGAGACAAACGTCATTTTGAACAATTCATATCCAGATGTTTTTCCTTCTATGTTTTGCTATACTGTATGATCATCAAGATTGCATTAAGATTAACGATGGAAAACGAAATTTATATATTCACAGAAGTCGTCATATAGTTTCTAATATTTATATTTTTATTAGTTTCAACGTATTGTTCAATAACTACAATTATTTAGTGTTATAGAACACATAGAATTTACTTTTGAATTCATAACTTAACACGAGTTTTATTTTATTAACGACAAAAAGGCTTTTTAAAAACAAGATTTATTTTAAAAAGTACAATTATGTCGGAGCTATGTTTATGAAGAGGATCTCAGAACAGAACTGAGAACTTAACTTAAAACTAATCTTAATTACAACTCCTATGACGCTCAAACGAAGCGTAATATAATATTCTTTATCTATTACCCATTCAGGGAATTCTAAATACATAACTCACGTGCACGGATTACAATTTGTAAATACGTAGGTCTTTATTATAATTATTATTATTTAGTCTATAAAAGTCTTTTTTTAAGATTTTTACTAATCAGTGCTGGACGGACTGCCTTGAAGGGTGTTTAGCTATTACTATCTTTACGTTTTTGTGGCATATCTAAGAACAAAACATGATTGAATGGAAATAAAGAAGTCCGTAGAACAATGATAAGATACATCACATTTCTCAAGTCATACTGCTTTCTTCGCCTTAAAAACATGTTTTCAGAATTATTTGCAGAAACCCAAAAGTTGAGTTTCTGCTATAAAACGTTGGGCTAAATGTAGTTTGTATCCTTACTTATTTGTGGTCAAACTTTCTATATGTTATTTATTAAAAGCGGTATAGTATCAGTAATATGTATTTTTTACAATGTAGCCTTACATCGTTTTCAGACTTCTTTGTTTATACCAAATAAAAATACTTTTTAGATGTGGGGGCACACCCCAATATTATGATAGCTGGACACCTAAAGGTAACTAAAATCCGAAAGAATCTTTCTTCGTTCGTCTACCAATTCAAATGTCACTTTTTCTACAAAGAACTTTTAAGAAACTTCATAAATAAACTTAATCACTGCGGATATTGAATTATATATTCAGAAATAAATATTTTTTGAGTTCTACTGCAAACAACAACTGTCGTTTAGCATTTTTCAGTTTCGGATTAGCGTTTTATTTGCCTACCACAAACTGGACCCATTTCTGTCTTTGTTAGTTGCTCGCAGATTCATATATCCGACAAAGACGCATGTCCTAGTGACATGTACGAACGAAACAACACCAACACTGTATGTGAAACATATTCTGTCGGCTGAGACGTTTAGTAGAAAGAAACAGAGATACTTGAAGAATGTTGCGCTTTTGCATTCCAAGGTCACTACTTAAATCTGTTTACAGCAGTATTTAAAATGTTATGGAGGTTTATATGTCAATATTTTATTTTTCGAAGTTATCTTGTTGTTTATTGCTGAAATTTATTTTATACTCTTTGGGAATTTTTGCTTTTGCTGGGAAATAGTTCTGAATATATCCCGGTTTGTTTGGGTTTGTGGAAATTGGTATTAAGAGATTGAAGATAAGTTAATAGCATTTTGTTATACAGCCATTAAAACGTAATTACAGTTACTGGAATGTATTTTTGAAAACACGATTGTACTGGGCCACTTCAACATTGAATGTTAGTTGGTGTTTAGCTATTATAAAAAGAAAAGGCTGTTAGAAATGTCCGGAAATTGTTTGAATGCGCAGTGTCAACAGTTTGTGCTAAATCTATTCGATCATTTTACGAACGAGTTGCAAATGCATTAAAAATAAGTTTATACCAGTGGCGGCTCGCCAAGTGAAGCAGGTGAAGTGCCTCTTCACCTAAAATTTTCATTCAATTGCGAATATTTATTTAAATTACATAACAAAAAATTTATCGGCATTGCACCTATTAGGAGTCGTTTATTTATGGCATACATACCCGTAGATACAATAAGCTTAATGAAAACAAACAAAAATTGAAATTTTAAATGCAGTCCGTCGAGCGTCGACCGTAAAAAACCTTACCTACAACACTCGAGAAATTGTAGTGAAGGGTCAGTCTCAAATGTATTTTATCTCTGCACTTATACGCCGTTGCCATGGTAACGCCTACGTCAGTATCTAGAATTGTTTCGCGGTAAAACGCGAAAGTGAAGATTTGACTTGCAAGCAACCGTAGAACTTCATATTGCCGTTATTTATTTAATTCGTTTGTTTATGAGTTATAGTTAATTGGTAACTATTACTATTGTTAATTGTGTTCTGCGTTTGTACTCTACTTTGGAAAGTTTACTTTTATATGTAGATAATTACCAGGAGAACTATGAATCCTATTAATGACAAAGTGTGCCGCTTGTTAGAGACGCGATTCAGGCATTGGAAGGAAGATGATAAAAAAAGACATTTTAAGTCAAGGGCGACATACAGTTGGTTTGACAATTTCCGCGAAAATGGAATTTTGAGAAAAATCGCAACACCATAGGCGATGCCTTAGAAGATAACGCGAGACTTTTTAAAGCACAATTTAATGAAAATGTTCGATTAAATAGACTTTTCCTCCAAACAGTTATCGACACAATTTAGTATTGACGCAAAGAAGAAGTAGCTTTTCGCGGACACGACGAAAGCAGTAACTCTACATATCGTGGAAATTACAAAGAACTTTTAGCGTTATTAATATCAAGAAATCCGATAGAGATTAAAACTCATTACGAAAAGATTAAAAATGTTATATTTTTTTATTTGTTATTATTGGGGTTACTATAATACAACTTCACCTATTTTTTACCCCCCGGGACGCCACTGGTTTATCCACCATACGGAAAATCACGCAGCAAAGGAAAGACAACCTTCCATTAATAAAAAAAAGTGCACAGCTCCAGGAAAAAGTTAAAAACTAAAGGTATGTTCGAAACATTAAGAATGACTGTTAAGAGATCTACTGTACAGAATGTACGTTGAAAAAGTGATTGTATATTTTACTCATACTGTTTACGCCTGTTTTACCATTTATCATCTTCAAGAATACATTCCAGTAACTGTAATTACCTTTTAATGGCTGTATAACAAAAATGCTATTAACTTATCTTCAACCCCTTAATACCAATTTCCACAAACCCAAACAAACCGAACTATTTTCCAGCAAAAACAAAGATTCCCAAAGTGTATAAAATATATTTTAGCAATAAACAATAAGGTAACTTTGAAAAATAAGAAATTGATATATAAACCTCCAAATTTTAAATACTGCTGGAAACAGATTTAAGTAGTGACGTTTGGATGCAAAAGCAGAACATTCTTCAAGTATCTCTGTTTCTTTCTACTAAACGTGTCAGCCGACAGAATATGTCTCACGTACAGTGTTGGTGTTGTTTCGTTCGTAGATGTCACTACGACATACGTCTTTGTCGGAAATATGAATCTGCTAGCAACTAACAACGACAGAAATGCGTTCAGTTTGTGGTATGCAAATAAAGCGCTAATATGAAACTGAAAAATGCTCATCGTAAGAACTATAAATTAAACTATACTTTGCCAAGTATTAAATCATTGTAGTAAAATGTTATAAATCATATGGTTACTCTATCATGTTAATGAATTTTAAGAAAGTCTACGTAACTAGCCTGAAAATTTCCCATTTGAAGGACTTCCAAATTACTACAAGATTTCAATGCTGTACGTCCTGAATTTGAGAGCTTTGAAAAGGTGCCAAACTTTAATGGCAAAGATTTGAGGTGTTCACTTTATATCCTCTAAGCGCTTCTGGAGTGGAATGATAATAAAGTAGTGTTGTTTTGTTCAAAAGCAGTACATTTCGCCAGTTTGTAGAAATGCTAACGCAGCGTTGGTTGGTTAAATTACAAATGTCTTAAACTATTATGTATATGGCGACTGCAACTAATATGGACCTGTTTGGTAAATTTGAAGCTGGAATAATATTTGGTATCTTCAAACAAGCACATTAAACGTAAATCAAGCCCTAATAATTATTGTTGATATATACAGGGTGGTTACAACGCTACTCATAAACTGTATGTGACCAAAATAAGAAAACATGCCTTGTGAGCATTGGTCCAGACATGTTTGTGAAATTGCAGACAGTAATCTATCAACAATGAAACATATGTATGTATACTTTGCGACCGAAATAAATTTGAATGTAGTTTTAATTTGCTTCTTGGAAGTAATTCTGGTTATGCTGTTCGACAAGTAGACGCCTTTATTGTTTAAACTTTCAATGAGTGGTGTTATTGTATGGTATTTCCCACGGCGACCATAGAGTGTAATACAAGCACGTAACTCAATTTTTTATTATAATTTTATCATCATTATCGTGATCCTCGTTTGTACCGCTTGCGCAGTGTCGAGGCGGTCTGAGGCAAAGGTAAGCTAGTTTGTGCTATGCACAACAGGGCCGCCTCTGCGGGTTACCGTGTTGGTGCCGTGTTTGGCTTACCTGTTGTGTGTGAATGTTTTTGTTTGTGGTCTTGTTACTCCTCTAATGCGACCGTAATTCGAGGAGTGCCATTAATTTGATCCCCAATGGCAAATGGAGACTGGGACCCAGTACCGACCACCCAGGGAATTAGAAAAATTTCCGACCCTGGAGAAATTCGAACTGAGAAGCGTTTGGACTATAACATCCAAAACTTGGTTCGTCTATTGCTGAGCCATCCCCGCTCCTCGATTTTTTATATTAAATCAATTATATTAGCAAACATTAACGTACATGACTTAAGCAAGAGTATTTAGCCTTATCCAGAAAATACTATTCTGTGGGTAAAAATATAACAAGTATAACAACATATCCTGAAAATATTACCTAAAACCTCCAAACGAAATTATTCTGGAGAGCAGATGACATAAGTATAAATGTTAAATTATAATACAGACCATTTACGATTATAACCTGTGATCAAAAAGGTTTAAAATTAAGGAGGGCTATGAAAAGCGTTTGCATAGCTGAGATTTAAATATAAACAAATGTCAATTTAGGAAAACTGTAAAATTAAAATAGTTCATTTAGCTGTCAAAATCTGTTTTATCTGGTTGTTGTAATTTTGTTTGTAGTTTGTTTACTTAAAATGCGTTTTATTGCGACGAAATACGTTTTGAGGTTAAGTTCACTTTGATTGTGCACATGACAGCTGCGGCATGCGTATATAAGTCTTTCCTCTACTAGCAACTAGCAAATCGCCATTTATTAAAATAAAACTGTCCTTTTATGTTGCCATATTTTCAAAAAGCAGATTAAATGTTGCTCAACATGTGCCTCTTGCTGATATTATTCTAGTAAATAATATCGTAGTAAATGAAGCAAACTAGAGATTGTTACAAAGAATAACAAGAAACAAAACGGAAGAATGTGAAAGATTAAGAAGAGACGCTAAGAAGTTGATATGAAGAAAGACAAGAGAATTTCTGGATAAACAAATTGAGGAGATCGAACAAGCAGAAGAAATGAAGGAGGCGAAGAGAATGTACAATATCATCCGAAGTATCAAACAAGATTTCCACCCCAGAACATTAATATGCAAGAATGAAGAAGGAAAGTACATAATCCAAGAACGAGAAGTAACGGAACGATGGAAACAACACTTTGCACAATTGTTAACAAAAGTGGGGAGGAACGAACAAATATCACATACAATCAGACAGACTGCCCAACCAAAGATAAAAGAACCCACACTAGAAGTAACAGTGCCAACACCAGAAATGAAGAATGATAAAGTACTAGGCATCGATGGTATACCAACAAACTGAACTAATAAAACATGGGGGCGACACACTAACTAAGGAGATACATAAGTTAATGGGGCTAATATGGAAAAACGATGCCGGAAGAGTGGGACACGGCAATAATTTGCCCCATATATATCAAAGGGGACAAACAACCGCAGGAATTACTGAAGGATATCCCTGCTATGCGTCACATACATATAAAGTATTTACGAATATTCTACACCATAGAATAATGGCATGCGGAAACGAAATAATAGGAGAATACCACGCCGATTTTAAACAAGGTCGATCAACAATTGACCAAATTTTCACTACGTGGCAACTACTTGAAAAAGCTTGGGAATACAACATACCAGTGTACCAACGCTTTATAGATTTGAAAGAAGCGTATGATAGCATAGACATAAGAGAGCTGTATAATATCATGGAAGAACTGGGTATTGCTACCAAACTCATAAATCTCACAAGCATGACCATGGAAAAATCCAATGCCAGGGTGAAGATACAAAATAGTCTATCTCTGGTGATTCCAACCTCCAAAGAAGTAGGACAAATAGACGGACTAGCACCAATGCTATTTAACATCGTGTTCGAAAAAATATTTAGGGAGACTACAAAGAACACCAACATCAGAATCATTAATAAATCACACCAAGTAATTGGATATGCGGATGACCTGAATTTGGTAACGAGAACTGAAAGGCAAACTAAAGAAATATACAG
>JABXWE010011861.1:0-33398 GCA_014611495.1 Limonius californicus | reverse complement strand
GAGAACAAGGGTTTAAATTTTAAACAGGTGGCGCCTAGGCTTATTTCGAACCAACCCTTCTTCGTCTGCAGTTAGTCGAACCCTTGCCTTCGATATCTGGACCTTACTGGTGTTGTCGTAATATATATTTTTTTTGGTGTAGGAAAAATTATTTCCTTCACTGTGTGTCGCCGATCCTTAGCTGGGCGTCACACGCCTTTGGCGGATTAATATCGAGCCCGGTTCCTGTCTCTCTGGTAGTACCGTCGGTGCGACGAACGCATCGAAGTTCTGGCCCTTGATGTCGACTCCATTCTGTCCAGTTTTCAGGGGCTTGCCTGCGGATTTTCCCGCATCTTGTGAACGAAATTGGGCCTATCTCTCTATCCCATTCATCGGAATCTAAGGTAAAGAACTAGGTTTTTGTGTGTTTTTTACGCGCTAAATTCAAGGTAATTAACATTTTTTTTAAATAAGAAGCGGCCTTCAGTCGTCGATTGTCTTTGTTTGCACTACTAATTGTAAAGAGTAATTTCTTTTATATTGTATTATGCTTGTAAACTCGACACCCCTGGCCACGTAGTTGTTTGAAGAAGGTAAATATCGTGCGCCAGCAGCGGCAGGTTTGTTTCTTGAACGTCCAAATCAATCATTTGTAATATAGAACTATAAAAAAGCCATTTGCCGTCATTTCTTGTAACGTCATTTCCAATAATTTAATTATATATGTTTTCAAATTCACTGCCTTATCATTGTGTATTGTGTATTTGTGAGTGCATGAATTCTGCGAGCTTTATAAACAGGAGGGAGGCACAATAAAGGTGAGTTCGATTCCCGTAAGCTGCTGGTATCTCGGCCTTCCACGAAGATCTGTAATCAGCTGTATTTAGAAGGTGGCGCCCACTAATTTTCAACTACTCTGTACACAACCAGGAAGATTTCCTCCCGTAAGCGATTTCCGTGAACTCCTCTTACTCCTCTAAGCTGCAGGTCTTTTCCCACCTATCCTGTTGCGGGTCGTCGAAAAAGCTCTTTTGGCCCGTAACAATATGTGATGCAAACTACCACGTATATGCAACAATTTATTTACAACAAATAAGAATAATTTGAAGATAACAAAACACGAGAGAAAAATAACACTTATAACCGCACGTTCACTGCTGCTGCGCTGGAATTGTATTGCGTACCTTCCCACGCTATCTTATAAGGGTAAAATCATTTACGTCAGCAACATTGGAAAGTACGCGTTTTCACCAGAGGAATGTGGCTGCTATTGTTCAGCATCCTCTCTGGAAATTCTGGAGGGTAGCTTGCGTCGCTACAATGTGATTCAAAATTGCAATGAAAATATCGAGGTTTTCAAGTTTGCATTTCGAATTATTTTGATGGGAAGCTTATCGGGTCATCGGTCTGACTCTCAAAGACAGCGCAACACTGACATCATTGTTGCCATAGTTCCTGCCGTGACCGATGCTTCCGGGTTTAATTCTAAACGTTTTTGAACAATAAACTCTCTGTGTCGGAATATAAGTTATATACAGGGTAAATGTTGAGATAAGTTATATACAGTGCAAATCTTCGTAACTACCAAATATCAATATAAACGGGTTAATAGTTTCAAGTATCAAACCATTTCTGCGACACATGTTTGGCGAAAGTATGTAGAATGGTAAGTCACAATAAATTGTTTTCCTTCTAGTAATATAATCGCACAGTCTCTAACCGAAGCATATTATAATATTTTTTTACTTTAGCTGTTAGATATTTTATTATTTGCAAGAGTCAGGAGGAAAGTATAATTAATTGACATTTTCCCTACGTAAAAGTCAACAGATGCCATCTTGCCATTGATGTAACAGTCATAATAACGATATTCCGCTGTAAGCGGCATATGAGACCATCTCGGCTCATTGACTACCTCCTGAATGATTCATAAAAAAGGATGATTAAACATGCCAGAAGCGGTAACTACTCACACAGCTATATTTACTGCAATTCTACTTCCAATAACTACTTACGCAAATACAGCGATCTTGTGTGGTAACAATAATAGGACGAAGTGCACGTGAAACACATATCACATCAAATAGATAATACGCAGAATTTTTTCCATCCTTTTAAGTTATCCACTATGGAGAAAAGCCTCACATTTTTCTTTTGTTTGCTAGTATTTCCCAAGTTTTTCCCAGCAATCTGCACTATCGTCTACCCATCGCTTTTGTGGTCTTCCCACTCTTCTCCCGGTTGTTCTGGTTTTGCAGTTTATTGTAGTATTTGCCCAATGCTCATTTGATTGCCTGGCAACTTACCCTGCCCAGTTCCATTTTTATGGGCAAATACTTCTACGAGAGTACTCGGGAAAGGGATAATTCGTCACGGCCAAATCACCGAGCCACCGCCGACCCGGTTTGAAGTAGTTGAACGCATCCCGGACCGATTCCTCTTGAAGGTTGCAGTGTAAACAATGAAATTAAATAGAATAATAATTAGCGGCAAATACGTCAAGGGATACTCGTTAAACCTCTTAAATAATTTAGAAAGTTTCTGTTTTGATAGTCCCTATTTCAAAAGTTGTCACTTTAAGTCAAAGCCCATCGATTGCATCTCGATATTTCTTTAATTACAACGACCTCTTTGCTCACTTTGCCAAATTTCATACTAGCGTCTCTACAAACTTCTGTAAATATTCTTGGTAAATCCAAATTTATCATACAACGAATTCTAAACATTACATTGCAAATTATTTAAATACGAGTTTGTAGAATTCCAATATTTCTCGGCGAGTCGGATTGCAGCGAGTCGGACTGCGACGAATCGGGCTTAGCAGCAAATTGGCTGCAGGACTCGTCTGCGACGAGTTGTTATTCTTAATCCACCTTTCTTTGATTTTTCCATTACTTGCTCTAATATTATTTTGTAGTTCATTTAAAAGTTTTGCGATGTGAACTACATCGTCTGCATATCTCAAGTGGCTGAGTGTTTTATCATCATCACGAAGCAGTGTTGCGGACAAGTGCGATACTGGTCAAACAGTATGCAATGTGAAGCAACGATCCGCGCGGTAAGCACTTAGATGGGTATCCGAAAATCTACGCCAACACGCTGCTATTATGGTGCCTCGGAAAGTAGCTTAAACCGTCAGTCTCCCTGGGTTAGTGCGTCACGGTACTAAATACCTTAAATAGGATTAACACGTCAGCCAACAACCATTTCCCATCCGCCCTTTACATTAAGTCCAAAGCTGTCCAATTGCAAGTTTTTAAAAATATCTTCCATCGCGAGCGTGAACAACTTGCGCGATAATGCATCTCTGTGTAACTGCCCTTGTCATTCTTATTTTGTTCGTTATATTGTCTTCAGTTAATTTAATTGCCAAGGTAGCGTTGTTATAAATGCTTTTAGTTCCTGTAACGACAGTCGATTCTAGCGTTGGTCATTAATATTGCTAATAATTCAATACAGTCAAACGCCTTGTGCTAGTCGACAAAGGCTAGATGTACTGCTAGGTTGCATTCGGTACACTTTTGTATTGTTTACAGGTCATCATTAGTGTGTTATGTTCGTTAAGTTTTGCCGCTTCATAGGAATTAAAATTCTATTTTAATTAACGTTCTTATCTTCATTACAATTTTCATTATTTTCAAAAATTAAATTTATGGGAGACCGCTTTCGAAACCTAATCGAACGTTTGACATGTTTATTTAGTCTGTTAACGCCGGCCCAAAGGAAATTTTAGGACCCCTTTTCTCAGCAGCATGGCCTTATAATGTTATGTTTCTCGGAAATCGCACGTGTAGAATTTGTTCTAGAATTATTGCACCATATTTCACAATGTGGTGTAATAATTTTGGCCGATGCATATTCGCCTTGCGTTTCCTCTTCAGTGGACTTTCCACCTTGGTTCGGCCCAGTCACCCGATACCATCTTCGGGGACCGTAGATATATTAAGAAAAAGGAGTGGACGCTAGGCTTCGAGAGTGAATCAACGTGTTTTCTTGGATACCGGGTTGTGTCGCAGCTCTTCTGCTAATCGAGTTATCGTTTCGTTTTTTTGCGTTAGGCAAAAGAATCTTCGACTTGTGTCGGATTAAAAATAGTAGCAGTGTCAGCTTTCTGCAAAAATAATTCAGCGAAGTTGTTCTCTCGACTTGTGTCGGATAAAAGCTATCAAACCCATGGAAGTTCTGTGTTTCGAGCTGTTTTAAGTAATCCTCCCTTACAGCGGCGGAGATCTTGACATCTGAAGTTCCCGTTTCTTCTCTTTCGACGTCGAAAAAGTCTTGGTCCTAGCGTTATCTCTATTCGATCCAATCTTCAGGGGCGCACCAGCGAATTTTTTCCGCTTTCCGAAGACCTTAGGAACACCCCAGTGCCCCTCTCTCGACCTTCAGTCGCCAGTTGTCCATTCTTCTTTTGGTGAACTGTAAAGTGTAATCATAAATTGTAGTAAATTGTAAACTCCGACGCCACTGGCTGCGTAGATCTGTTCTAAGAAATTAAATATCGCAAGCGACTGACGGTGAGCCTTTTTCAGTTCGAACGTTCCAATAAAATAGTGTATTAATTAACCATAAATATTACCCTTTTCAATGTAATCGTTATATTTTTTGTATCATGTGTCAGTAATTTAAAAGAGTAGAATTATATTTGTCTTGAAATTTACAATATCTTTTATTTTTGTATATATTTTTTATGTTTGTGTGCATGAACTTTCCAAGCTTCATATTGTCACGCCTATTTTTTTTTCTCGAACTAGTATTGGTTGAAATTACAAAATCAACTTCGCAATTCGCCTCTGCTTCGGTAAAAAAATTAGCAAGTTTGACAAATGTTAGTATCACACATAATTTACCAACATCGTCCGGGGTGGAAAGTGGGAAATCGGACCCCAAGATAGATAATCACCTACCTTTCTTTTTGTCTACTATCTGTCCTTCTGTAGACTTAGTTCCAGATATTGCGAAGTAAAAGAAAAGAAACGGCTATCTCTGCGGCCAGGTTCCAGAATTCTTATCACTGAGGCCAAGCGCATGTGCTCGGTCTTGGAAAACTGAAACTGTCCCTAGGTACTCGTCTATGTCTGCGTATTTTGTTACCTGATTTACGGGATTTCCAACCGGGCGAATTTTGCCTAAATTAATTCATCGGATATTAGTATTAAAGTTCGGGGAAGATTTAAGACTGAACAAATTTTTCTATAAATAACTAACTCACCAGTTGATGAGAACTAGCATATAAAAAAATCTTCTTTATCGGAAAAATCTCTAGATTGGAATTTTAAATTCCTGGAGTCCCTGTACTTCCTCTACCATAGGAGACAACTCCCGTACAGTGACTTTTAAATCGGAAAAATGAATTTCCAAATCGATAACGATTTTACCAAAATTAAATCACTTTGCACAATATACTTCCGGTCAACCGTCAATACTCAAGTGTCCTCGTTCCGAGACTTGTGGTTCGATATTTTTCTGTTCCCCCCTAAATTTCCGAATCTTTAATACGATGCGCTTTCGCCGAAATGGTAAACTTCGAAATGTAAAAATTCCTATAATTACTCGAACAACTAAATAGGTAGAACGGGTTACTTTCAACCAGGCGTGGAATTCGTTACAATATATAGGAGGAGGTACAATAAAGGTGAGTCCGATTCCCGTAAGCTGCTGGCTTCTCGGTCTTCCACGAGAACTGGTGTTCTGCTGTGATTTGGAAGGTGGCGCCCGTTAATTTTAACCTACCCTGCACACAACTTGGAAGATTTCCTCTCCGTATGCGGTTTTCGTGGACCACTCCTACTCCTCTGAACTAAGCTGTAGGCCCTTTTCCACCTATCCCGATGTTGCTGGCGACTGTGTGGCGTAGTGTTGAGAGAGGGGGGTAGTTAAAAGGTGGGTTATGTTAGACTGAAGCATGGGCAAATAAACACTGTGTATTATCCTATGACTGAAGTAAGTGAGATGAGGCGGGCATTATCGGTTTGCTTCGGCAATTCATTGATTTTTAAAAAAATTGTTGTTATGACCGGATGGAAGCTGTCTATCCTACTTATATATTTACAAACATTTATTTGTTGAGTTTGCATTTACGCAGTTAAAATTATGGCTTATCATACGATTTTTTAATAAAAATTTGGAATTTCAGCTTTCATATTTAACTTGTCTGCCATTAGTATCAGTCTGTTACTTCGGTTCATAACTTTAATGGATGTTTGCAATTTGGTTTTCCTCGATACACGCATCTGTTTGCATTGCTTGTGAAAATAACGTGCATCACGTCTAAACATTAAAAAAACAACTGTTGACGAACCTACTAACTGATTGCTATTCGATTATCCTATACGCTGAGGCAAGGTGCGACTTTAGTGTTACCACTTATGCGTTTATATATAAAGATGGGTCGTAATGGCAATATCAGCTAATATAAGCAGTGGCGTTGTACTGTTACTGTAACTGTTATATGTGTTTACCCAAACAATTACGTATTATCTACTTGCTATTATATGTGGTTTACAAGCATTGTTATTATACAAGATTGGTGTGTCGATGTAAGTAGTCGGTGAAAAAAGTAGGGTAGTGAATATAAATAGCTATATTAGTAGATACTGTATGTTGCATGGGTGATCATTATTCTCCTAGCAATGATTGGGGGAGGTAGTCAGCTGGCAGCGATAGCCTTGTGAATGCGTCGATGTGAATTATTATCACAGTGAATGTTACTTTTACATGGAAAGAAGGTCGCTAATTATACTCTCCCCTTCGCATGCGGGGCTGAGGGGGAATGTACCCCTTGCGACTGCCTCTGACATAGTGGCTGGCTAAACATAGTCCAGTTGTAGGGTTCCCTTTGTAGGATTGGTGCACCAGCAGATATGCATAATGTAGTAATTAATCTAGGATTACGAGTGGATGCTGCCACAGCAGCAGACAAGCATTCGTATGCTGTTCGAATCCCAATCCAGGGACACGGGTCAGGAGGACCACCGGTGAGTACAGCTGTCCAATATTTAATGACAGAACAGTAAGTCTGTATTTTAGTATCTGTTGCATGTCACCTGCCTGTCGCCGCTAGGGAGTTTTGATCGGATACACTGTTTGCTGACCCAGAATCTACAAAAGTGCAATGCAACCATATTTAAATTTAAAATTAAATACTTTTTTATACGGCCCCCATAAGGTCGATGCTGATAATTGTGTACACTGGGTTAATGTGAATACGCAGCAACCGTTAATTTAATTATATTTCATTACATTATTGTAGAGCTTAAAGGATTTCAAATTTACTTCTATTAACTGATGCCTCTGCATGCTGCTAATTGCTAAATTGGAAACTTTATTGGCGCAAAGAAAAATGGAACAGTAATTTATCTTTCCCTGGCGAACTGGAAATAAAGGATTCGATTGGTCTGAACGTCCTCTACCAACATCTAAAAATTCGAGAGTTTCTGCTTCTGAAAAAGTTTGTACTAAATAAACATGTCACACTTTTGCTCCCAGCTCCGCAAAATTTATTAAATTTATAATCTCGATAATTTGTCGTTCCCGCTCCGAATTAAAGTTTATTTATTAAACTGTGACGCACACATGTTTACGCTTAAACTCGTATACAATCAAAGTAGTTACATGAACATGAACATAAATGTTCAGGTAGTTGTATATGTATCATCTCTTAAGCAAGTTCTGTTTGAGGACCCTAGATAAACAATAGCTGCGTTTCGGCCCATTTCAACACAGTTCACCACAGTTCTATTTATTTTAACTGTAAAGTGTAGTTCTCATTTTTATTCATTGTTTGTACATCATTTTTGAATGCGTTACAAGTGTTTTTATTTTTTACGTACAGGCAAATTGCGTTAAATTTGCAGCTTCATAAAATTAAGATTCAGGAAATTGGGATTGATTGGCATTTAAAAATTAACTATAGGTACCCGAGGGCTACGTTCCATGATTTATTGGTTAGCTTTGCTTTTCAAAGCAAATATATACAGCGTGTGAAGGGTCTTTGCTGGGTGCTCGGGCACGGCGGACGGCATCGAGTCGCGCTCCGCAAAGAAAGTTTAAAAGTCGCTACAAATAGGCTTATTAAGTATATTTGGTGGATATGTAGGGTACATACTCGCGTTTAGTTCGTGTTTTTGAAAACAAAAAACAAGTTGTTTAGGTTAGATGGGATCAGATTATGTTGTAGGCGGTTAAAAGCATCGGGTAAATCCTAGTGGAATTCCGTCTTGGACGGTGCGAGAGGCGGTCACACTTTCCGAAGCGCTACCTGCGACGAGCTAAAAATAGACTGGGAACCCGTGAAGTACAGGCCACACAAAAGTCACGGAACATATTTCAAATAAGTCAGCTTGGTAAAATAATTTCTCTAACTATAACATGTCTTTTTTCGTTTATTCGGGAGTATCACAATAGCTCATTAGAGCAGTCAGATCAGCGCTTAACCTATAGTTACTTTAATTACGCATCAGTTGAGTCATTAAATAGGTTAGTTCACTAGTGCACTTTACTCAATTCAGTTTATGAAGTTTTGCGCAAATAATACTAGGTCAGCTGGTTTAGCGACTTACCCCCAATGCTGCACTTATTTATTTATAGTTAGATAGCTACTCATTTAGTTGCCAGTAAGCTTTATCTTCTTACGCGTAGCCTAAGTCGACCTTGAGGCAGGCGTAGACGTCGAGCTCGAGAACGGGAGTGCTTCATAAGAAAAACGTTCTCGGGAAAAGTTAATTAGCGAGACTCTCAAAATTTTTGGGGCAAGCAATTAAGTGCACGTGCGAACGGATATGAATCGCGGAAGGAAGATGGGAGGACTACCTCCACTACCCGGCGATCTACCAAAGGTGGAAGAATAGCGACCGACTGAGAGAACAACAAAACTGAAGGAGCTGCAGGAAAAGCTAAGTGATTCATAGCTTAAATAGCCTTTTGTAGTCTTGTGTAGTCCTTGCAGTCGTTAGCGGTATTGGTAGTCTAATAGGACAAAAAAAAACGACCCGTAACTTTATTCTCCCTTAATCTCTTTTAATTTCATTAAAATTCACCTCCCGTAATTAACTAATTAATTAGTATTCTTCTGTTTTTAGTCAAAAATTTGAAATTTTGAAAAATTGTATCTGATGGGCGTGGGATAGGTATTTAATAGCCTTGAATGCTGTTGTGACGTGATAGCGAAAGGCCTACAAAGCTTCCATTTTGGGTTAGGGATGAATGTTTTCTTGCTACAAAACACTTTTGGGAGTAAACATTTTGCATGCAGGAGGGTTGCTAGGATTTCTATTAAGTTTTTATGTGCTGGGCGTCGGACACATATTTAACAAACATAGATATTTCTTTGCAGTGATAGTAAAAGGCCCACAAAACTTTCAATTTAATTTAAAAAATAAGGATATTATTGGTACACAACTTTTAGGTATAGCCATTTTGAATGTACACGTGTTGCTAGGATGATATTAGATTGTTTCTGTGATGGGAGTCGGATATGTATTTAACGTATTAGGCGGCTCACTGTATCAAGAAGCAAACGCTGGGCACATATTCTAAGAGGACCGGCAGGCCATCATTTGCAGCTGGAGTAAGCCATGCGGGCAGAGGAAATGCAGATCGGAAGACCGTGCTACGAGTGGAGTACATCATTGAAGGGGGGGATATGCAAAGCGCCGGCATACCTAAGGAGACATAGGAGGACTGGGCACGAAGAAGGGAGAATATCCGAAGAGAGGTAGAAGGAGTGTGCGCACTGGCGGAAGAGTCCGCTCAAGAGTCGACTGAGGAGGGACAGGATGGCGAGGTGGAGTAGGCAGTAAGAGGGTGAGGAGGAGAGGGCAGAGGAGAGGGAACGAACAAAGTACCAGGGGGAAAGAAAACGGTGGTTAGCTAGCTGTGACCGTCAGAGGGGAAGGTTAGGGATACGAAGGAAGTACAATCCAGAATCGACCTTCCAACTAAGTGGTACACCAGTGGTAATCAGTGCGGTACCTATTACGTAGTTACTTAGTCATCAGGACAGTAAGATAAGAGCAACCTGTTACCTTAAAACAATGGTCAGATGGGAGCTCCGAACATGGTGAAACTTTGATACCAGGGTTCATTGGAGTCAAATGCATAATCGCATAACGGACAGTGTGAATAAGTCTGGGAGCAAATATTAAGTAGGCTATTAGTTATTAGGAAACCAAGAGATGTGCAATCAGTAACCTTAGAACGATACCTGGCTGTGAAGTAAGAACAATGTGAACCTTAGCTACCAAAGTTTATTAGGGCCAATTGCACTATCGCATTACGGGCAGTTTGGCAGTAAATATTAAGCAGGTTAATAGTCATTAGGAAACTAAGAGATGTGCAATCAGTAACCTTAGAACAATATATAGTGTGACGCTCTTTTCTTTGCTTAACTCTGCGGGTCAATTGCAAGTCTGCTTATTACGTGCAATTGCTTCGGTTGCCTCGGGCGCCAGATTTTACTACGAAGTTTACTCTCAGTCGCTAATTCGTTGTCCTGGGAGGGACAACAAAGTCCTAGGTAGCTTCAGTTGAAGACGTCGGTTTCCAGGGGACTGATGCCACTTAACTGCACTCTCGGAAACGGTCTTAGATATCTAACTGTACTGCGTCGTGGAATAATTAAAGCAAGAATGGTTTAATACATATATTTTAGCGTTAAACATACAGGATTTCACAGTCACAATACAATAGCAATACAGTAGCAAAATAACCAGTAGCAAATACGGTAGCAGATACAGTAGCAAAACGGTAGCAAATACGGTAGCAAATACAGTAGCAATACGGTAGCAATACGGTAGCAATACGGTAGCAATACAGTAGCAAATGCAGTAGCAATACGGTAGCAAAATACAGTAGCAAAACAGTAGCAGGTACGGTAGCAATACGGTAGCATATACAGTAGCAACTACGGCAGCAATACGGTAGCAGATACGGTAACAACTGCGGTATCAATACGGTGTATGGGGCAGGAAATCGGATATTTCGGCACCTGATGGGTACAAACCCCGGTATGAACGGACTCTAACGGTTCTCTCGCTCTAGCAAGACGAGAAAAATATGGTGGAAATCACCGCCTCAGGACAGACCCAGCGACGGTATTTCCCGGAAGGAACCTTACGTCAGGACAAGCGCAGCCGTAAGGGGGAGACAGAGAAAGGGGATTGGAAAACACCACCTCAGGACGGTCGCAGCGATGGTGAATTCCGTTAAGGACCTTACGTCAGGACAAACGCCGCCGTAAGGGGGGAGAGAGAGGAAAGGGATCGGAAAGCACCATCTCAGGACGATCGCAGCGATGGTGAATTCCGTAAGGACCTTACGTCAGGACAAACGCAGCCGTAAGTGGGGAGAGAGAGATAAGGGATCGGAAAGCACCACCTCAGGACGGTCGCAGCGATGGTCAATTCCGTAAGGACCTTACGTCAGGACAAACGCAGCCGTAAGGGAAAAGGTGCGGGGTTGATTGACGGAATAGAGAGAGAGAGAGATATGGAGTGAGAGAGCGAGAGAGAGAGAGAACGGTATACAATACAATTGAATAATAAACAATGCCGAAATACAACAATTCCTTACCCAAGCAGTGCCTCGGGGTTGGGATGTACCTAGTCTTCTTCTTAGGTGGTTGGTTGGAGCTGCTGGACTTTCCCGAACTGGACCGGATGGAAGACTGCCGTTTTAATGCTCGAGAGCTTGTATTTATACCCGCCCGGTAACTGTTGCTACAATATTTGGTTTAATTCGCGCATTCCAGCAAAGAGTAGGGAATACGTGGCTACCCCTCCAACTTTACGTCGTAGATGCGGTTACCTGATCTCCACGCGTAAATGCAATTCGAATAAACCAATTTACAATATTCGGATGTAAATATAAATGCTAATTGTTCGGATATAAACGTAACTGGTAATTAAACATTCCTCTAATAACGGTATTAAACTAAAACGGTCTCAGATAATAATAACAAAACAAACTAGAAATTCTAAATGTTGCTACACGGTACATAATAAATAAATTGCCTTGTTCGGCCTTAAATTCAAAATATAAATTAAACAGTACAAAATAATATTTACATAAATCGGTAAACACTTCTAAAATGAAAATAATACGGGGTGCATTCGGAAAGACATCGGTCGGTACACAGTAAAATTACCCAAAAATCAAACTAATAAACTTCTAAACGGTAAACGGCATGTAAACAAATTAAACAGAGTCCTAAATCACAAAATAGTAATACAAAATTAGTAACGCTTCGTTACAATAGATGTGAAATAAGAACAATGGGAAACTTTGAGGCCAAAGTTTATTAGGGTCAAATGCATAATCGCATAACGGACAGTTAAAATAGGTATGAGAGTAAATATTAAGTAGATTATTAGTTATTAGGAAACTAAGAGATGTGCAATCAGTAACCTTAGGACAATAGATAGATGTGAAATAAGAACAATATGAAACTTTGATACCAAAGTTTAACAGGGTCAAATGCATAATCGCATAACGGGCAGTTTACACACGTTTGGGAGTAAATATTAACTAGGTTATTAGTTATTAGGAAACTACGAGATGTGCAATCAGTAACCTTAGAACAATAGATAAATGTGAAATAAGAACAATATGAAACTTTGATACCAAAGTTTAACAGGGTCAAATGCATAATCGCATAACGGGCTGTTTACACACGTTTGGGAGTAAATATTAAGTAGGTTATTAGTTATTAGGAAACTACGAGATGTGCAATCAGTAACCTTAGATCAATAGATAGATGTGAAATAAGAACTCTGTGAAACTTTGATACGAAGTTCTTAGTCTCAAATGCATAATCGCATAACGGTCTCAGCTACGTGCTCAAAAACCCCATTGATGCATGGCTTGCTAACTATGTGGTGTTGCAGCAGCGGTGTCTTGCGGTATGTATTGCAGACATTCTAATATTGTCTAATGCCCCACCTGATCCCACCCTATCCCGCAAATTCCTACCCACCTACTGGCATGGGGTGGGCCTGGCGTATCCAGGATCGACCCTCGAGTCAGCTCCATGTCAGATGATAATGATGATGATGATGATGTAAGTATATACAGCGTGTGAAGATGTAACTATTCAGTGATATAGTTACATATTTAGTACCATGAAATAGGACTGAATGGAAATAAAAGTTTTTATAGCTTCTTTTACTTCTTGTCCGTTTGGTTCATATTTTTACGTACACATTTAACGTATTTAGAGAAGATAATATAAAAAGAAAAAATCTACCATCTACAATATGCCCATGCCAATTAAAACTGAAGTGAAATATCTTGAACTTCACTTAGACCAAAAGCTGACCTGGAAAGCTCACATAAAAGCTTAACGCCAACCACTTAATCTAAAAGCAATACAAATGTACTGACTAATTGGGAGAAAATCACAACTGACCTTGAATAACAAACTATTACTATATAAAGTCATCCTAAACCCCGTATGGACATACGGAATTGAGCTATGGGGTTGCAGCAAACCCTCAAACACCAAAATCCTACAAGCATTCCAATCTAAGATTCTGCGATGAATAGCTAATGCTGAGTGGTTCATCAGCAACCAGAGCCTCCACAATGACTTTGGAATCCCAAACGTCAAGGAAGTAATCAAATCCACAACCAGAAATAGCCGTGACCGCACCTTAAACCATAACAATCAATTAATAGCTGATCTCTACCACCATCAGCTAGTTAACAGAAGATTAAAAAGACAATGGCCGAAGATCTGACTGAATAATCCTGGTGGCCCATCAATGGATGGTGCCCAACTCAAGCCACCTGCAATAATATCACCTTATTTACTTATTACTCTGTAGTTTACTTGAGTAGGTTGTAAATTTGCAATACATAATTTATAAAAAAAGTGACAGCACTACCAAAATATAATTCTGCAGCACAAAGTACATACATATAATTCCATTAACTTGCTTGCGGCGAATTACTAGAATTAAGGAAATGTCGAAGATTTTCGTTGTCTATCTGCCCCGACTATACTAAAATAGCAAATTTTTCAACTATCGGTTACAATACATACGGATGCAGACTCTTCTATTTCATGTTCAACCCCGGCGTTTATTTGGTTATTTAATTACTGGGAGGTGCTTTAGTTATTTCATTTTGTGAGCCAGGACTTTTAGAGCTTTTATTTGTAAAAGTAATAGTAGAACTTATTTTATTTGGAGGAACAAGAACTGAATGAGCTTCAAAGGGTAAATTATTCGTATCCCGTATTATTGTTATATCTACTATACGTCATATAATTTTCTGCAATGGCGAACCGCTTTTTAATTGTTTGTTAATCTGTCAGATTGACATTGACAAAAAATAACAAGAAATTGTAAGTTTAATTTATTATTTGTATAGTTTGTTAAGCTCCCGATACAATATTAAACAACTGAACGTATATATTTATATTTTTATACATTTTAAATAACAACAGTCAGAGTTGTGTTGTTTTTTCATCTTTGATGTTCAGTTTAATAATAATACGAAGGAAGCGGTTAGGGCAATGAACAAATTGATGTAGGTGGAAGAGTGACCGGCTGAATATAAACCGCATTTTCTGTCATATTTTATGCAGATGTTTGGATTTTAGTTATTTCTAAAATAGCACTCAACCTGTTTCTTACATTTAAGCGAAAAACAAAATGATCAAATATTACTACATTGCCTACAAATTTTACATAAAGTCATATAGACTGCAGACAAACGAAGTTTATGGCATATGCGGATATATACCAATTTCATAGTTTTCATAAAAGAACAAACATGTTTGCAATATGTGGTTAGACAATGCTTCAGGAGAAAATCATCAAAGGAGTAAAATTTTAAAAATTAGTAGATGACCAGTAGGTGATCATTATTTTTGCGATAATATACCAAAGAGGCAATCAATTAATTTTACTAGGTATCATTCAATTAATTTACTTATAATCAATAATCAAGAGTTTCATTGATACGATGTAATAAAACAGGTTTCTTTACAATAAAGCTTCTTTATTTGCTCAAAATTATGATGGACCTGTGATGAAATATAAAGAATTTTACGATTTATTTTAATTTTTTTTTGTCGTATATTTGCTTATAAAACTGAATATTTTCAGTTATAGAGCAATGAACCAGAATCTTATTTACTCATCTTTACAACACAGGTGGCACGTGGGACCCTATCTAATTTTGGTCGCTTCAAGTTGTTTACTAGAAAACCGAATGAAGTCTTAATTTACTAGTTAACCAGAATTCCTATCAGTTTTTACTCTGCAAACCATTACGTGCAGTTGAAGTAAACTAATTTTACCAGGCTTATAATTTTAGCAAGTAGAACTCTCACGCACGCTTTAAAAAAGGCCAATGAACTGTGTCACGATGTAAGATACGCTTTCATATTTGCTCCCACTGCTTTACACTGTTTATCAAATTTGATTGTATTAGGGTCGACCATGCGTGGGGCGTATAAAAAATGGAATTTGTTACCTAAGAGGGTAGTGCTCCTGCATTTCATTTATCTGGTATGTGGGTAAAACAACAGTGGATGTGATCGGGACTCATTGGCGGCGACACGGAGGTGACATGCAACAAATTATAAAGCATAGACTTACTGGCTCGTACTTACCGGATTGTCTTTTACCCTCCTCCGTTTAGCTGATGTGGCTCCAGGCAGTAGGCATTATAGATTACTTACTGTAATTGTTAGGAGCGTTTTTGTTGAACGTTTTTATTCAACTCGCAAATAAGTTTATTTCAAAGAAACCAAGCTTCACATATTTCTTGTATACTTATCGTAAGGTTAGAGTGTTGGAATTCAGCCGTGCTTGCACCATTAACAGACGATGGTCGCAAATAAGCGACATCACATATGGAAACATGAAAAAGAAATGGACTCACCAATCTGTTGCTGTTATTAAGTACTGTAGTATAACTCACGGGGGGCCCACCCCTTTCACTCCGTTGAACAGGCAGGTTACTGATAACACTTGGATGGAATAATTAACCCTTTGATTGGACCGCTCAGATGATTGTTAATTTCCACATCATTGACCATTTGACAATTACTTCTGTTTTAATACCATTTGAACACCTGAAAACCAGTAGCACTGGTGCACTCTCGAAAGAGTCAATACGGGACGGATTAGATCCACCTATGTCTCTGTGACACACGTTGAATTGCAAAGAACGTATATGTCACAGAATTCTGGAGTCCACTGCCCCGTGGAGCCTACTGTCCCGTGTATAATTCTGTGCACCCTAAGGTGCCAATAGGGGATGGATTAGATCCACCTATGTATCTGTGACAACCGTGCGAACTGCCCAACACGAAACATGTAACACAGTATTCTGGAATCTACTGCCCCTGGCAATTCCTTAAAACACCGTGACTAGCCACACTTGTACAAGCTTTCAATATCACCTGGCCAAACACTGACGGCTCTCAATCATAACCACACTCATATAACGAGCAATACTGATCAGCAATCTCACTTTATCTAACTGTAGCTACATTCCAGAAAATTCAATCACTAGTGCACTATAATAATTAGATAGCTACATGCATAACACGTGCAACTCCAACTAGATGTCAAAACCATCTGCGCCTCATACACGGGCTTTCCTTCGTCCGCCCCCTTAATTAAAAGCTTCTGCTCCGTATGTTGACCCTCTTGAGGTCAAGAATGCGACCCTAGAATTATCAATTAGTTACGCACACATGGCAAATGTTGATTTTACTCAGATATTGTTACACTTTAAAGGAACAGCTTACATTTATTTATTTGAATCACCAAAATATATACAGTTTATACCCAAATTAAATGTATACACCTAACATAATTATGCATATCTTCTGGTACACCAATCCTCTAGAGGGAACCTGCAATTGGACTACGTCTAGTCATTCATTCTGTTATTCACACAACAAATACCTAAAATGGTAACAATAATATCGTTCCTCGTGCCAGGATAAGGTATAAAAGCATAGCAATCAGAAAGAATATTCTGAAACGCTATTTGTAAATTGTAAGCCACAATACGCATAACTGAGACTACAGAATTCTTAGCAAGACCATTTTAGGTAGACTGCACTTGCAAGCATTTACTACCCTACTGTACTTACCTACGGTATTTACTCTCAGCATTGCAAGAACTCCTTGGCCCCTGTCTAAAACCTCCTACTGCTATCATATATTCTTATATTCTTATGAAGACTTGGAAACTACGCACATGCACTACACAGCATTTAATGTGATCACATCCCTACTCGGTATTTTTGATAACAATAACCGATTGATAATAATAACCTGTTAAACCATCCGTTGCAACAAAATGTTGTTTCCTTTTTTTCGTTTCTTTGCAAGTTCTTCCACTTTCTGGCGCAGCAACGGGCCATCTACACGTGCATCATGTTAACAGGTGTTGCGGCAGGTAGTGGCTGCAAGTAAGAGCTTCCGAATGCCTCTCAGATAGCGGATTCTGTATCCCAAGTGTTATGTTCGTTTGGTATTGCCGCTTCATATGAATTAAAGTCTTATTTTACTGGCCACTCCATAGATGATTACTATATCATTATTTCCCGAATTCAGATTAGCGGACCTTCTAATTGTTTTCCTGGAGAAATGACGATGAATATTTTGTCCACGCGCTTGACCTTGAACGTTCGCTGAAAACTTCCTGTCCTTGAGGGAGTCCTACGTGTAAATTGTTCTAGAATTCTTGCATCGTATGTTAAAATCTTCCAGCTATTGGAGATTCGCGTTGCGTCTTCTCGGGAGTGGACTTAACATCTCCGCTCGACCCGGTTGCTCGTCAAGAATTCAGCGCCGATAACAAGTACTGCAGGGGCCGCTTGGGTTTTCGATGGGTGTCCATCGCGTGAATTCTCGTATCGCTGTTATCACCGTGGGGTGAACAGAAATATCGACAATTGTCGGAATTTAAGAAAGACGCTGGAAGGCAATTCTTTGCGAATTTGATGATCGCCTTTGGTGAATTAATATTGAACCCTTTCCATTCCCTCTGGATATGCCACTGCGGCCACAAACAACTTGGAAGTTCGCGCTGCAAATATATTTCGTACCTGACAGCAAGAACGCCCGAAATTTCATGTTTCTCGCAAAACCTCTTGGCGATTGTTGGTGCTATCTTGATCCAGCCTTGAGTGGCGCGCCTGCCATTTTTTTTTGTCTGCTTCTCCAATAACCTAGGAACACCACAAATTGTGCCTGCCATGCTCTACAACCCGCCAAAGAAGACTAAGGTAAAAATTGTTAATCGTGCTGTTGTGAAAAATTGTTCCGAGAAAAAAATTACTGGTTTAAATTGCTGAACCGCTTTGCTTGATGTAACGCCTAGCGACCTTTAGTCGCCAGTTGCCATTATTTGTTAATTGTAAAGTGTAATTGTAAATTGTAATTTTTCTAAACTCGAACGTCACTGGCTGCGTAGATCTGTGGTTTAGTAAAGAAAATATCGCAAGCCACTGGCGGCGAGCTCTCTGGTTCGAACGCCATAAACTTCCCTATTTTTCAACTACAGTTAGTACCATTTTGATTGTATCCTTTTGTATTCTGTGACACCAATTTCAAACAATAGAACTATTTTTGTTTTAAAATTCACCATATCTTTTATTTCGGTGTATTTTATTGTGCATGAACTTTGTAAGCTGTATATACAGGAGGAGGCACAATAAAGGTGAGTCCGATTCCCGTAAGCTGCTGGCTTCTCGGCCTTCCACGAGAACCTGCAATCAGTTGTGATTTGGAAGGTGGCGAACACGATTTTTGACCTACCCTGTACACAACTACGCTCGATTTCTCTCCCATAAGCGTTTCTCGTGAACCACCCCTACTCCTCTGAGCTAAGCCGACGGCACTTCCATCTTCTCTGTTGCGGGCGACGAAAAAGCTGGTTTGGCCCGTAACAAGAGTTATCTAAATGGTGTAAGAGGTCTCTCGCTTGTAGATTTCGCAGCAGCACGCACAAGGGCAGCAGTTACACGAAGCTTGAAGATGATTCCAAGTGATTAATCGTTTTTTTTACTCCACACTCACACGTATAGGAAGACGACCAAGGCGCACAAATAGTAACCGCTGGAGGAAAATCAGTCCTACTGGAGGTCCAAACGGCATGGAGCATGTTACGAAGGATGTGGTAGCAACGTTGAATTAATCTGATAATATGCAATACAGAAATCATAAAAATCCAACAAATGGCACGCCAAAATAACGAATTCTGCTGGTAGCAGCCAAATAATCCAAGAACCTTGAAATTCATCAAAATGTCGGAACACCTTCTTCACACTAACAACCAAAGGCACTACCTCTCACAACCAAGGCCCAGAAGGAATTCCTCTGACACCCACAATTCCGCAAAAATCCCCAAATTGAAATAGAAACTCATAAAAAGCTAAACCCAAGGCCGAAAATCGGGCTCATAATCAAACTATCTGCAACCAACGATACTCGAGGAATAGCTAGCAGAACATTTACCCATAACCAACTGGTTGCGAAATGTGTAATTGTGCAGATGCATTCCGCTAGCATATTTTTGGCAATTTACCATCGGTTCTAAACTGTCAGTTGTTATTGTTAGCTAATTTCACGTCTCATTTTTACGTTAGCCATTGCAAAAGGTTAGAATATAATTGAGAGTACCACCGGTACCACTCGATACAAAAAATTGAATACTTGTGGCGGAAGACAATCATTGGAAAAAATTGATAACGTAAACCAAATCAGCATTACTATAAACGATGTTTTCTTATGTAGTCGCATACGCCCGGCCGTTCTTCACGAAAGTGATAATACCCGAATGATAACATTATCTGTAATTTAAAAAAGCCCCGTGCAGTATATTCGCAAATATTTATTTGTTGGGCTTACATTTAAACTTTACTCATAGTAGTTAAAAACCACGGACAGGTGAAATCAGAAATACTTTTTGTAGTAATATAACTGGGAAATTAGTTCAATCGTTTTATGTTTTCCATACATAATTAATTAATCCCGAAGGACATTACTTTGTTGGGGGAATATTTTATATCTTGGTTTGATAATATGTAGCAGATATGAAACAAGCTTTTTATTTCCATTTTATTCCCGAGGTTGATGTGAACTGCAATGAATTTAATTATTAATTATATTATTTTTTATAGCATCATGAAAGTAGTACGGTGAGGGCACTTTAATAGTTCTGCCACAGTGAAAATGATAACGAATTATATCAATAAAATATCTTCGAGAAGTTAATTTATTTTCAGGAGCATAAAGTTTCTCCTGCAAAATGTTAACTGTTTGTAGCTTCTGTTATTGTTATATCTATCATATATCGTAATACTTTTCCTCTAGATTTACCTGAATCTTTAATTTCCTGCTGATATAGCATTAAAACAGTCATGACCAGTTTCCAGAAATGGCAATTTCGTTACTAGTATAACATTAGGCCGTTATTTTTCCATTTCGAATTAATATATAGTGCGGTCGTAAAATGTCCTCCTCCCGATTAACTTTTGTACGACTTGATATTTCTTCACAAAATTTTGTGTGCTTTAATGGGAGGCTAAATACTACTCTTTAGCTCATATTCAAATTTTATAACTTATAACAAAATGGAAATGAAGGTCGAGTGACACCTCATTTGAACGGTCTCTTTGAGTAGAGTATAATTCTAAATTTTGGGAAAATTTTATAGATTCAAAAATAAATGACAGACTTCCAAATTATCTGTTTCTTATATTAAGTAAAAGGCTAAACAAATGTAGGAGGCGAAACAACAGAAGTGAAGCAATTGAAATAATTAGTGTTTCTGTTTCTAAAATTGGGCCTCGTCCAGAGTTTTTCCTGTTTTGCATACTTCCAGTGTTAATATATTCTCTCTCTCTCTCTCTCTCTCTAATAGTTCTCTGAAATACGTCCTCGAAATAGGACGGTCGGGAAAACGTTTATTAAATATTCTTTCGGTTGCGTGAAAGTTTCGATTGGCTTCAGCAAAAATAAACCCTGCTTCAGTTTTTTCCTGCAAAGTTCGAACATTAACCATAATTATTATTAGTATCACCGGTTGTAACAATCAATATTCAAACGTGAGCAAACACAATAACTGAATTAAAGTGACAGAACAGAAAGATTAATTATTTCAATTGTTTTACTTCTGTTGTTTCGCCTCCTACATCTTTTTAGCCTTTTGCTTAATATCAGAAACAGATAATTAGGAAGTCTGTCATTTGTTTTTGAATGTATAAAATGTTCTCACAATTTAGTATTATAAATTTAGTATATAGTATTATAATATAATATATTATGGCGCCCAGCCGCCATTTTGAAACTTACAATATTTAAATATGGGCTAAAATGCAGTATTTAAACTCCCATTGAAGCACACAAAATGAAGAAATAACAAGCCGTTCAAAAATTAGTAGGGGGAGGGAGGATATTTTACTACCGCATTGGTATACGTTTACATCGTAACAGTAAGCGTTTTTAATTCTCCAAAGCCCCTTTCTCTAAAGTAGGGCACAGAACTGCACGTGATTTATTTCTACAAAAAAATTTTCGAAGCGACAGTAGAAGAGCGATAAACTTGCAATATATTTTATTTAAGACAGAACGAGTGCAGCGGAAATATATCTGTAAAGATAGAAGACTACAGAGAACATATGTTGGATAGCGATACGACTCATGAAAAGTTAGGACAAAATGTTACGGAAATTCACCTAAAACAATGATGGAACAGTTCCGGTTAAACTTCAGCATACCAAACCAAGTTCCTCTAAAATAAAGAACCTGCGGAAACACAACATAAATAATACGAAAAACTGGTTAAAATTTATAAACAACACAGCGTATTATAAGTGTTTTCACAAAAACTTTATTGGAAATATGAACAACACGGGAATTGTAACATTTTATACAGAAAAGTGTTGCTGATTAATTGCGCAATTACATGTTGGCCAAATATTTAGTTACAAGCTAAAATTGAATTAAAAAAGTTTCCGTATGCCAAGCAGAGTTAAAATAAAAATTACGAGGAACCTGCTGAAACACAGTATAAACAATATTTAAATAAAACGACTTGTATTTTTCATACCATATTCGTGAACTGTTTTGGAAGAGAATGCAACGGTAATTTATTAAGACAGATAATGTAATTTCTATTTTCTTGGAAATGTTACAACAAAGGAAATAACTGTAAAATATTATGCAGAAAACGTTGCTCATGAATTAACCAATTACTTGCAGACCAAGCGTTCCATTTCAAGCTGAAATTGAATTTAGAAAAAACAATTACGACTACAATTTTTATGAGGGTTATAAATATCTTTCAGGAAACAACATCTACGGGGTGATCCACGTAGACTATGTGTTGCATTCTTAGTCGGATATACGTAATTCAGTGCAGTTAGTAAATGAGATTAATTTCATGTGATTTCCTTTTTAAAATGTATGCGAAATTAATAGTGAATTTCAAAAGTCTTACTTAAATTACTCTAAATAAGAGTTGTAAGGATGTAGAAGCCAAAAAATAGTTGCTAATAACATAATCGTTGTGCTTCGTTTGGGTAGGTTCGCATTTTACCGAATAATTTCAAAGTGCTCCTCATACAGCATTCTTTTATGTATTTCTCGGCTTTAGAAGCAAAGAAGGGGTTGCATGTAAAATACAGAGTTGGCTTTTAAAAACCACTATTGGGGAAATTTGTTGGATTAAAGTTGATATCTGCTTCGATCGAAGCAAACAAGTTCACTGTACTTTTTTCTCATGTCACGCCAGTTAAACGCTAACCGAGAAATATATGAAATAGTTAGAAGTTATGCTATAATTACGTAAGGCTATAAACATAGCTAAAATCACGTGCGCTACCGCCAATAGAAAATTGTGAATTGCTTTTATAAAAAAAGATTATGACGTCACGCAAATGATATTGTTTAGAACACTCTTAAAATAATATAAAATAATATTTTTCAGCCATATCAATGTATTTATTATATACAGATCAGTTTACAACAAATACCGACGTCTTTTCAAGTCCGCTTTTCCACACTTCTTAGTCATGCCAATAACCTTCTAATTTTGTCCTTTCCATTGCTTCGTTAATCATCTGTGGGTGGCTATTTTAATATTTTCCTTGAAAGTCTCTCTTGAGTCTGTTTATGCTCAACCTATGGTCACTACTATGCTTGTATGTCATCTATTATCGTATGCGAAACATTAATTATACAGGGTGATTTATACCAGGAGGCGAAAAATGAATATTCGTGTTCGGGATTGGATTGTAAGCAAAAAATGCAAAACAACTTTTTTTCCGATCGGCCTTTGTTTTGGAGATATCGAGGCATGCAGTTTTCTGAACTTATAGTTTTTCTCCATGAAATTAATAGTAAGTCAATTGCTTCGAAACAAAAGACTTAGTTACTAGTTGTTGACAATTGTCACATAGTATTGCTCTTAGTAGTTAGTGTAAAAAGATACAAATATTGTCAAGAATGCAGTTCGGCAATGAAGAATATGCCGACACGGATTTTTTAACGGCAATGCTTTCGAAAGTTGTAGGGAATATCAAAGAAGATTCCCGAATTGACCTCAGCCATCTCGCTGTGTATTTTCCGATGTGTTTCAAAGACTGCGACAATGTGGAATTGGTAATCGTCATACTGGTTGTGTAGATCTACGTTGCAACGCTGTAAGAGAAGAAGAAGTAATTGATGCAGTGCTTGACGAACCAGGTATTAGTACCAGAAGAATTGCAACCTGTCTGCAAGTTTCTCAAAACTTCGTTTGGAGGACTTTAAACAGAGAAGTAATGCTGCAAGGGTTGTTGTAGAATGGCCAGACAATCATTTTAATGGAAGGTGGATGAGTAGGCAGTTCAGTGGCCTACTAGGTCGCCAGATCTACTGGATTTTTACTTCTGGGGCCACGTAAAACAACTAGTTTATGCAGAAGAAATTCACAATGAAGAGCAATTACGAGACAGAATTATGAATGCTGTAGGTACTTCAAATTGAAAATGAACAAGATTTTGATGCAGTTTATAATTCAGTGGTTTTACTCTGCCAGGCTTGCATCGCCGCTAGCGGTGGACTTTTCGAACATGAGTTGTAAGTTAAAGTAATGGGTTTTCTTTCTGTGTAACCATTACAGTGGTTAAATAAAGTTTTCATATGGCCGACTATTAGTTTTTTTTGTGAAACTTGAAATTATATCTTTCAAAAGTTTGAACCTCGATATCTCCAAAACAAAGGCCGATCGGAAAAAAAATTACTTCGCATTTTTTGTTTACAATGCAATCCCAAACACGAATATTCATTTTTCGCCTCCTGGTATAAATCACCCTGTATGTATATTAATATGTTCTAATCGATATATTCTTGCAGATCTACGCCAAAAGTTCGTTTTTATGGCTAGCAGTTTTCTTTTATTTCTTTTTCTTGTCTGCCAAAGTATCAGGAGCAGGATATTTGGGGGTCTTCGTTTTGTAGCCGCCGTTTTAGCGCTGAAGTTTTGGTACTGCCTATTTGACGCCGCCGTTTTGGCGCCGGTCATTTTGGGTTATTTGTAGTTATTTCATTATACGACTGTATTAGCTTATACCATATGTACAAAGAAATTTTAGATAAAGGGTGGCTTTGTATGTCAGAACGTATGTCGCACTTTGAAACTGCTTTTAAATTGAGGGGATCGAGGGTTTATTTTCAAGTACATATTACAATAAATGTTCAAAATGCCCACCGTTTTCATCCAAGCATAAATTTACACGCCTTTTCATGTTATCAAATGCGTTCTGGAGCATAACGGGTGTGATATTGGCACATTCTTCAACTATTCGGTTGCGCAACTCAAGAAGTGTGTGAACTGGAATTTTAAAAATTGTGTTTTTCAAATGCGGAAAAACAAAGTATTCAAGAATAGTCAAATCTGGTGATCTCGGCGGAAATTCTGGTTCACAACGTAAACTGATCAGGCGATCGTCGAAAAACTGACGCAAATAAGCAGTGGATTGTGGAGTCGTATGGGAAGTGGCACCGTCTTGTTGGAAATATCCATGTTGTAGCTCATCGTCATGAAGTTGGTGTGTGAAGGGGTTTAAGATATTGTCTCGATATCTTTGAGCATTGACGGTTCCTTCAAAGAATATGGGAATTAATCGTCTTCTAGAGACACCTATACATAGACCAATTTTCTGGGGATGTAACGGGGTCTCACAAAATATATGAGGGTTTTCAGCACTCCACATCCTCATGGTTTGTGAATTAATATACCCTGATAAATGAAACCATGCTTCATCTGTAAAGAATGTTAAATCCAAGAGGTCATTGTTATTCAATAAATGTTGAGTGAACCATTGGCAATACAACACGCGCCTGTTATTATCACCCGGTAACAATTCATGAGTTGTCTGCATCTTGTAAGGAAATAGACCAATGTCTCTTCTCAAAATTGTTCTACAGGTACCTACAGATACAGGAACTTGTTGTACGAGTCGGCGCAAAGATGTTGTAGGTGCTTCATTCATAATCTCTTGAACATTTTGAATGGTCTCCTCTGTACGGACTGTTGGCCTTCCACTTCCGCTCTTCCGTGTTACGCTTCCTGTTTCTCTAAATAACCGCACACAATTTCGTATCACATTAAAAAAGTCGGCCTCCAGAAATACAAAATCAGGAAACTGTTGTCGAAATTCAACCACACAAGGGCGGGTACTGTAAATCCATTCCCCATTTTCAAGATTTTCATTGCGAAAATAAGATTCAACGATGAAGCGCTTATGTATTTCTGTAAACACCATTATTAAATTAAATCTGATTAAAACTGACATTTAATTGTCATAAAATCATCAAAGACCGACGTATTGAAGTACAAAGCCACCCTTTATCTAAAATGTTTTTCTGCATATGGTACTAACTTCTTGAAAACAAGCTTTTATTAGAATGTACTGTATTGGAGTTAGTTGCCAATCTAGATTGGGCACCTAAATGTCCTGGCGCCAAAACGGTGGCACCAAGACAGCGGCGCCAAAATGGCGGCGCCTTATTGGCACGTACCGCAAAAATTCGAAACCATATGTAATAATACTCCTCACATTCGTCTTGTTTAAAAAATTTTATTTAAATAATTGTAAATAATTCCACTAGAAGTAACAGAACACTGTTTGGCACTATTGAAACCAAACTAACATATTGAATATATCCGAAATCCGTGTAAATAAAACTTTTTGTGTCTGGGAACTGTGAGCAACTTAAGGTTCCAGATCTTCTTCTTCTAGAATTCTTATACCCTTAGGGTGTCGGATTATTATCTTGCGATTTCTTGACCCAATTTCTCCATCTCTTCCGGTCCATCGCCAGTGCGTTCATCTCTTCTCTCGTCTTTCCTCTTTGTCTGCCTAAATCCTCTATTCTTTGTAACCAGTTTTTTCTGAGTCTTCCTGTTCTTCTTTTCCCCATTCCGCCTGTGCCCACTATCTTCTTAGCTAGTCTGTTTTGGTCCATTTTTAGTATATGACCGTACCAGCTTAGTTGTTTCCTCTCAATCTTCTTTGTAATTGCTTCTTGCTGGACTCTTTGTCTTATATGTTCATTCCTCTCTCTGTCCATCTTAGTTTTCCCTGTTATTTTTATAAAGTATTTCATATCTGCTGCAATGATTTTTCCTGTATGTTTGTCTTGCATTGCCCATGACTCGCTTGCGTATGTCAACGTTGGTACTACTATTGCATTGTGGACCCTTAATTTCGTTTCCGTGTCTATTTCTTTTTTTCCAAATATTTTTTTGTTTAATGCGTAATAGATCCTTACGCTCTTTTTGTTTTGTTGGCTACATCTACTAGGTCTATCTTCCCATCTTCCGATATTACGCTCCCTAGGTATTCGTATGCTGCCACTTTTTCCACGTTCATCCCTTTGATATCAATTTCTCTTATTTTCTCTTTCGATTTATTATTAATTATCATTGTTTTACATCTATCGATGTTCACCTCCATTTCCAGTTTTCCTATTTCTTCCGTCCATATTTCCGTTAGTTGCTTCATTTTTCTGTGGGTATCTGATATTAGGACTATATCATCCGCGTACATGAGACAATCAATCTTTATTGGTGTTAATCTACTGTATCCTATTACTGTCTGGCACGTCTTGTTTTTATTCTGGTATTCTTTAATAATCTATCCACTACCACTGTAAATAACAGTGGGCTCAGACTATCCCCTTGTTTTATTCCATTTTATTTCCATTTTGTCCATTATAAGTTTCTCTGATTCTTCCCCGTTTATCTTGACCACTCCATATACTTTATTGTATATACTTTCTATGACCCATATTAATTTCCTTCGCACCTCTAATTGATCTAGGCACCCCCAAATTATTTTCCGCCGAATTAAGTCAAAGGCAGCTGGTAAGTCTAGGAAGGTTACGAATATTTCTTCTCCCTTTTCTTCTTTCTTCTCTATTAAATTTCGCAGTATGTGTATGTCGTCATTTGTTTGTCTTCCTGTCCTATATGCTGCTTGTTCATCTTCTAATTTATTATCAATGATTTTTCTTAATATCCTTTCCATTATTCTCGTATAAAATTTGAAGCTGGTAGGTGACAGACATATAGCTCTACAGTTCTCACAATTTGCGAATTCTTCCTTCTTGTATATTGGCATTATTATATTTTCTTGCCATTGTTCTGGGATTTCCTCTGTCTGCCATGCTTTCCTGAATATGTTTAAGAGCCATTCTTTTCCTTTCTTTCCTAGATATTGTATCATCTCCGGGTCAATCTTATCTTGTCCGCTTGCTTTGCCTAGTTTAATGTTTTTCACTGCTTCATCGAGTTCTTCTTGATTTATATCTTGCAGTATTTCTTCTCGTCCTGTTATTTCTTCATCTTCCTCATTATCTATTGTTCTTCGTCTCACACTGTCTCTTTGTTTTGTTTCAAATTCGAAGGTTCTAGATACCAGGAGATAATACCTTCTGTACAGCAGTTTACTTGACTCCAAACGGGGAAGTTGTCGAAGATCATTCGGATTCATGATCCGCCTTACTATCGGTTAATTTGGGTTAGCTGCCTACTAGCAGCTCAATCCAAGGCTTGGTTACGTTATCCCTTGTTCGTATCTCTATTTTGTACGCTAACACGATAGGATAATATATTTCAGGAATACTATTTTGATTAGATTCGATAATTTCAAACCTTTGTGCCTGTTACTTCGGTGCTATCTGCGAGAACTGAATTTTCTGTAACAATACGCCACAGCTACTATAAAATTTATTAACTCGCGCCTCCACGAAGTGGGGTTTTACTGCGAACACATGTTTATTACCCTACACTTAATCAACACCAAATACTGCTGATTATATCTCCAACTACCTATCTACAACGCTAAATTTTCTGTGAGTTATAAAGTAAAGAGACACGGCAAATCTCCACAGGCCACCCTGTACAGAGATCCCCAATTAACCAGTTAAATGGTCTGTATAAGCACAAGAGGGCACGAACAGGCGTTAATTAAGTTGAGAAAGTTAATGTAATGACTTTCTACAAATAAAACGACTTTGCAGGAGTACATTTCAAAGTCAACCTTCCAGTTATTAGTGGTGTATTTAGAGGGTGATGCCGACTCCAGGGTAGGGGAGAAAAATTTAATATAGTTTCTATTAAGTAAACAACACGCTCGTGCATGCGTGCTTATGTATTTTTTAGTAAAGCGGGTTTTTCTATTTCCCTTACGCCCTGTTTTCCACTTTACGTTTAAATAGCTTTTATCACTCTAGTCACAGGCCAACAGCTGACTTACATCTCACAGTTTAATTTTGTTAACAGTCATGAATTCTAATAGGTAAATGTTCTTTGGGAAGTTTGGTATATTTAAACCGCGTGAAAATAATAGTGAACAGAACTTTCAAAAACAGGCATGCTAATGTTAAGTATACAATATATAACAATGCAATGAGCACGATAAAATTAAAACTGACATTCGACAAGATAAAAACAGAAAGAGGAGTTCGGCAAGGTGATACCTTATCACCCAAATTATTCACGTTGGCCGTAGAAAATATATTTAAAGAATTAAACTGGATATGAATGGGATCAATATAGACGGGAAAGATTTCAAAAACTTGAGAAATGCAGATGACATTGTGCTAACAACAACCAGCAGTACAGAGTTAGAGGTTATGATAAAAGAGTTACACGAAGAGGCTCGAAAAGTTGGCTTAAATATAAATAAATAAAATACGAAAGTCATGACGAAGTGTGAAGATGCAGTACATATCGAAATCGAAGGAACAAAAATAGAACAAGTCGATTCTTACGTTTATCTAGGCCACACGATAAAAATGGGAAAAGAAAATCAGGATGCCTAAATTAACCGTCGTGTAGCACTCGGTTGGGCAGCCTTCAGAAAGCTGTCGTTCATTTTTAAAGATAAAACATTTTCAAACTACCCAAAGGTAAAAATATTCGACTCCTGTATACTGCCTATACTAATTTATGGAACCGAAACCATGGCACTACAGCTACAGCTGGAAACAACGCAAACAGCTATGGAGAGAAGAATGATGAGAGTGACATTAAGAGGCAAAGAGCTTAACCAATGGGTACGAGAAAGAATTGGAGTAAGGGATATAGAAAAAACAGGAGCCTAGGTGCTGGGCATGCCACACAATAAGCACCAGAGCAGTGGACAAATGAACAAATAGAATCTTGCACTGGAGCTAGTAAAAGAAATGTTGAACGACCATCAAAAAGATGGGAGGACGATATAAGAAAGATAGAAGGAAAGAAATGGATCAGAACAGCTAGACAAAGAGAAATGTGGAAAACTAATGGGGAGGAATATGTCCAATATTGTTTACAAAGGGTCTGAATAAGAGAGGGACAGCGAGAACTGGTGACAAATGGTGAAGATGGGAACAAATGTTTTAAATAATTTAGACAATAATTGAACGCCAGTAAGTAAATACAATTGATGAAACTATGAGTAATTGGTTGCCAGAAAACTGCATAGGACGGTATACTCACATAAATTGTAAAAATGTAATAATAATAAATTCATCATACTTAACGCTTTATAAAATAGAGAAATACGCCAGTCTACAAAAATAGATTTCCTTAAACTATGTAATGTTTAAATTTCGTAATAGCATCCCGGCAGTTTGATGGATGTGTGTGGTTGCCTGAAGTTCGTTTTGCTGCCGACTTTTGTTCAATTTTTTTGAGTTCCTGTTTTCTAGAGAATTTTGAGAAAATTGTTTTGAAATTGTAGGTGTATTTTGAATTGGGTGGGTGAAATTTCCTAAACTTTGAATGACAAACGGGACCTCCTCTTGAGTTCTTGGCCGTGCAAGTTATGATTTCTGGTATAAGTGTAGAGGTGATTTAAGTTTTGGAAATTTCTGCGTGGATTATCTAACTCATCCTCATCTGTAAGGGAATTTAGTTAGTTGTCTGCGAGTTATTTTGGTGTTACGCTAAATTCTCTTTGTGTCTAACCCAGATTTATTAACCACTTTACCAAAAACTGATACGTTACCCGCCGCATGCTGTCTGGAGTCTCGTGGGGCCGTTTTCCGAGCAACCAACCAATCTCGTTCACCTACAGCTGTCGATTTCTACGTGCCGTCAGAAGTTGGCGAAAATCAGCCCATCTAACAACCAAGGTTTGATTCTTTTGTCCCAGTGTTCTGTGATCTTCATCTCAGGCGAACGTCTTCAGATCTCCGTTGCCCATTAAAACCATCTCGGCAGATAACAAACTACACGGGGAAACCAATACTGTGTATATGTTATAAATCTAAATTTTTGGTATTTTCTGCCGTTTTACGCTTTAATATGCATTTGCGACTAGTCCCTTATCATCATAGGTGCACTCAGTTTAATTTATTTTTACCTGTTATTCACTGCACTTTGATATTTAATTAGTTATTTATGCGATACCAATTTGTAAATAATACTTTTATGCACTAACTTCAGACCGCTGTCAGTTGTGGCTGTGTCTATTTTCACGTCTACGTGACTATTGTAATTCAGACAATTGGTAACTTAATTTGTTGAGTAAAATTCGTTGTATTATAGGATAATTATGCGGATCAATTAAAAGCGATAACTAATCGGTTCGGTGCTACCGTTGACATTTAAACATTTAAGCTGACTTAACGCTAGGCCTTGCGTCGTATCACCAGCTTCCGGAAATTCGTATTAGAACTTTAATTATTAATTTAGACTTGAGGATTTTTAGATCCATGTATTTTCAGGTGTTACGTCCGCTAAATTGCCGTCCTTGTCATATCTCATTCGCCTGGGAATTTTCCCTCAATTCGAGTTTTCTCGAAATAGTTGGACCTGTTGTCTAATGCCCGATTGCACCGTCGACACTTAAAATTTAAGGAGCACTTTAATAGCGAAGTGCATTGCACCGCTCACAACTGCTGACTTAAATACCGTAAGTGTCCCTTAAATTTAAGCCGTCGAAACCGTCCGCTTAAAAATTTAAGTAACCCTTAAAAGCACCAACGCATGCGCTGTTTGCAAATGTCACTGTCAGAATTGTTGACATTTGAAGTTCGTAATTTTATAATGGATTTTGAAGATTTGGAATATAATGAAGGCCAAATATACCAGCGAAGTATTTACTTTGACACGTTAAACAACGACAATTTTTACAGAAGGTTTAGGTTAACTGCAGGAACTACGCTGGAAATTCTTAGATTAATAGAGAATCAGTTAGAATTTCCAAGTGACATATATGTAAGTATCTACTCGAAGTAGAAATAAAACGCCAAGTCTTCCCTACTGTTAATAATTCAATATTTAATAGTATCCAGTGTGTCGCCCATTAACCAATTATTATGGTCCTTACGATTTTATGCCACAGATTATGTATATAGGGATTTTTTATGCCACCGGACAGCATTTGTCGAGTGTGGCAGATTTTTGCTGGGGTCCACATTTCAACTGCATGCAGGATAACCGGAAAGGTTGCGCTTGCAGCACTTTACCCACAATTTATAAAAATGCCCAGGAATGAAGAAAGTATTAGATTGGCCAAGAATAAGTTTTTTGAAGTTCCTCGTTTTCGATGGTAACTACCCCTATTAAAATTCATTCACCTGGTAAATGCGTAATAAAAATTTTTCTTAACTTCTTGCGACAATTTGTGTTTCTTTACTTTCTATAACGTCTTTATGTTCCCCTAATAAAGACAGGAAAGCGCCTTCTTCGGGTACAAAATTGCTACAGTCTTTTTGGTGTGCTGGAATTCATTATAAACTTACCGGAACACAACTTTCAAATTCCAACGAAGACGTGGCAATGTGAGGTTAGAAGAACCAAAACAACCACTAATTTATATGTGTGAAGTTGGTCGCTAACGCGATCACAAGAAAAACCCTAGAAATACAATTTTAAGTGTTCCTTAGCTAAGCTACAAAATATTTTGGGTGGTGCAATCCGAGTAGACTTTAAGGGCGACTTATCTTTAAGGCCTTCTTAACTAAGTGACACTTAAAATATAAACGGTGCAATCGGGCATAAATCATATAATTTAATATTGTTACTTTTTTTTATATTATTTGTATTAATGTACTTCAGCATTTTCGCAGTTTCTATATTTACCCAATTAATCTGTTGAGTAATTTTGAGTCAGTTATAATTTATGATCTTATATCAATTCTGGTGTAATTACTTATGTATTTAATTTGTGTTTTATGCAGCTTAACTGATATTGACAGAATTTATTTATTATTAGAAATAATTGATAGCAATATATGTATTGCTATGGTATTATAATAGGGGGGGTTTAAATGCTAATTGGGATTCACCTTCGTATCGGCGTCGGGGCAATAAGTGTTTCCAGGACCAAATAATAACTTTCCCCGCCAATCAACGAGTACTAAATTTTTAAAATTGGAGATGACTTTTGTTTTTTGTTTATTATGGAAGAAATGTCATAAAAATTGTAAGATTAAAAAGGGAGAATATACCATCATAAAATAAAATGAAAATGGAAAAGTACTGCATGACGGGAAGAGACGGCAGATCACGGAATGCAGAACCAGCCTGGAGGAGGTGTGCAGTCTGCATACTTGTGGATAAACAGTCCATGGGCGTTTTTGAATGCCTAATATCTGTGAAAAGGTTGGTGCAGTTTATAAACAACCAATTTCGGTGACAGTAAAGCGTAGTAAAAATTTGCGCATTTTGTTTTTTTTGTCTTCTTTTTCTCCGTCTGTATATAGGCAAATGGCCTGTTAATTACCTACAACAGAGTAGGTTTTTTTGTCGAACGTTTTTTTTTCTCAATTTTTTATACGAAACGAGGCCGCGAGTGGAACCCTTAGATCAACAATTTTTACTTGAACTGGTCGGCATAAGTTTTTTTTTTATCATGACTTTTATTACACAGCAATATATATATATATATATATATATAT